>LPNX010716996.1:317215-446122 GCA_001517045.1 Pseudotsuga menziesii
AAAGCTTGGGAAGAACACAACAGTGCTCCAAGGGATAAAGGGATGCAGACTCAAGCATAAATCTTAGCAACAATGGACTATAGTTTTGTTACTCTCAAAGCTCTCTTATGCTTTCAATGTACCAAGGGGTTCCTTATATATCTTTCCAAAGGGGTATTGAAAGGTCGAATCCGTGCGATCTCAAGGCATATGGAAGGCCAGGATTCATATGAGTCGGATCCAAATCAAGGAAAACTCCAAACTGCTTTGGACTATGCACACATCCCGATGTACACGACTATATAGGGAATATCCGCGTATGTACGCGGTTATCGGGGAAAAGTCCGCGTATATCATTTTAATAATGTTTTTAGGGATGGTCAAGGTTACATCAAAAGATAAAAAGTGGTCCATGGGGGTTAATAAGTCTGCAGCGGGACAGGGGAAGGCCATACAATGTGTGATTCACCTAGTGTGGTAAAATCCGCTATAACACCCATTTGTCTCATAACCATGGATCAAGTGTGAAATCCATTGTCAATGAGGGTGTTGAGAAAGAAATATTTCAATGACAATGTTTTGAAATATCTTTGAATTATATTGGATAGTGTGCGTAGTTTCCCCAAAATGGTACACTACAGTTGTATCAGAACATGGTACTTGCACCTATTCCTTAATACCATCCATTGAAGAAAAAATTGCATCCATGTCTTACTATTATGAGGACTCCTATGAATATGATTATGAGCAATATGAATAAGAATGTGAATGGTATGAGGAAGAGTTCCCATATTTAAACACTTATTAGAATTTCATAAGGGTCGAGGGTTATTATTATGACCCTGTGTATTATGAATCTGTATGTGACAAACCACCATGATCTACTGCTATGAATAAATTACAAAATATTGAGAGAAACCTGTAAATATTTGCTCAAACAATGTCCAAAATATATTTCTTTAATGGGAGAGTCACATAATACCACTCCTTTTGAACACTTTTCTGAGATAATGTTTTGATATAGGCCTAATAGTGAAAATGTGAACTCATTAAGGGATAACCAGCAATCCATAATTTTGGAGGAGCATGAAAGGATTAAAAATTAGCCTACTTGTGAAAAGAGAAGTACAATATATTTTTCTATAGATGAGGAAATTATAAAAATATTTGTGGACCTCATGTGGAGGGGATGGAAGAAATTTCTTCCTAAATAAGGTGTAATGAGATAAGATACACCATTAAAGAAAGAAAAAGAGACTCATACATTTGAGCATCAATCACCTTAAGGTGATTGAAGAGAATAACATGAAGAAGCAAGTGAAGACAAACACATAATCCTTACTAATGGGGGTTGTGCAAATCAAATAGCATCTACTGATAGATCATTGAACTATGAAGGAGTACCGACTGATGAGTTCTGATAACTCCATGTTGGTGATAATAAGATCAAATTTTAGAATGTTTCTACAAGCCAAAGTTATCATGAGCGTGAATATGAAGGCCTTGTGGTGGATAATGAATAACCAAGATCAAATTCTCGATCACCACTTGACCTTCGAGAAGCAGATCAAATCAATAAGAAATAATAAGCATAGGTTTTATCTCATTAACCATCCTTCATTCAGTGGTATTTGAAAGTGAGGGAAAGGAATATCCATGAGGTCCTTAGATGAGTCCATGACACTCAAGCATTGTTGTCAAATTCTTCTTGGAATGTTTTTTCATTGGAGCAGCCATCCATCCTTGAAGACATGGAGAAAATTCAAAGAGCAATGTGCCACATCAAATATAATTTCATGCCTTTTATTTTTTATAGAAACAATTTGGTTTAGTTTAATGAATAGTTACCTGAATCATACTTTAATAATAACGAGGATATTTATAAGCTCAAAATTAAAAATGTGAAACTTCTTGCAAGGTTGCAAAATATGCATTCTTCCTCATATGTTTCAGGTTATCATAGTGTATATTGCTTGGATGATTCTCATGACATGATGAATCATGAGAAACATGGAAAAATGTAGGTTCTTGATGTGTTTGAATATGAGCTTGATGAGATCCAATCACTTGCTATGTTAGAATAGGAACTTGAGCTGCCTCTTGATAAGAGTTACACACTTTTGGAATAAGTGCATGATTCCACTACCTTGGAACCAACCTATGAGGAAAGTTTCATAGTTTCGAGGGAGATGCATAATACTACCCATATGGATCCTTCACATGATGCAAATTTTTCACTTTCTGATCCTTTGGTTGACTTGGTTCTTTCTCCTACATCCTACACTTCCATATTTTTCATCCTTCATCCTAATGAAGTATGGGTGAGAGGTTTATTTTTTATGGCGCCACATGAGGAGTGTGAAATTCCTAACTCTCCTTTTGATGATGATATCACAGGAGAACCATATTCTTTACATTTTTAAAAGCATCCTTTGTTGTGTTGTGATTATACACATCTACATGGATGCACCTATGATGTTCACTTGGATCACTTGAAGACTCATGATTTTCCTTGCTCCTTTCTTAGTCCATTTGATGTTGGATGAAATTAATTTAACACTTTGGTGAAGTGGTATATGATTGAAGAACATTATTATTGGCAGAAAAATCCCTTGTTATTTCTTGATGATATACATATTCATGGGTGTATTGATGAGACTTGTTTGAGCCACTTTAACTCTTCATGTTTTATTAGCTCCTTATTTGGTTTAGATTTTGGTGGAGGTTATTCATTCACTTATTGGATGAAATAATACATGGTTGATAATTTTTATGAAACTTACATTATTTTGTAGAAGAATTATAAGACATGGGATCCTCACCTATGTAATTGTATCATATTTCATAATACCTTCTGCTTGTGTGTATGGGCCACATAATGATATACTTACTTGGATGTACAAGAACTTTAATGATTCCTTGATGAGTGACCTTATCTATTTACATTTGTATGATGGTGTTATGTACTTTCATGGTCTACCTTTTGTACTCATGGTGTTTGGAAGGGTACAATACAAGAAATGGGATCATGGTATTGCTTGGTTTCAATTTTGGGGGTAGCAAGCAGTATGGGATATTGGGTCACCACTTGAGAAGGTGATTGTAGTCAGAGTAGTGCAGCAACAAGAATGGTGGTTCCTCACTAAATTATTCTTAAGATATTAAAAGAATCATACTTTGATAACTCATTATGACTTCAGAGAATTATACAGGAGAAAAAAGGGAGTTGGAAGTTCAGAAAAGGTTTCCAAATATTGAGGTAAATACTATTTGTTATTTTTTTTTTACAGAATAAATTAATATTTTTCTATTTATTGGTGATGTAATAGGAGATATCAATATTAAGAATACACATCTATTTACTTTTGAAAACAAAAAATTGCAGTACATGACTTACACTACTCAAATTGTATCCAAAGAAAATTATTGAACATAAACTTAACAGAGCACTTGGTGAAAAGGAAGGATTAAAAACTGAGGATGCCACTTGGCAAGATGAAAATTTTTTACAGCATCCAACTTCTAATTTCTTGAGGATAATCAATATTGGGTCGGGAGTACTATCATGCCCCCATGGAAATAAGGCTACTTGCGAATACTATTTCACCAACCCACTAGTTCCCTACGTGGAGATGGAAACAAAAATGTTGTAATGAGGGGTTTATAGGAACGAAAAGGACTTTATTTTACCATATTCAAATTAAAAAACATCACATAAATAAATAAAAATTAAGGAAATAAGGTGACATTGGTTCATGAAGACACTTGGCAGCTTGTGTAGTCTTTTGGTGACTAGATTGCCCCACACAGTTGGAATGACCTTAATCCAAATTCAAACCCATGATGAATTTAACATCCTTGGAGGTTTATTTGGTGTCATATTTCCTATCATGATCTAAGGAATTCGAATTAGGAGAGGATATTAAATCCAATTGAAGAGGAAGAACTAATAAGACAATGTGTGCCACTTTGAAGGAGATTCCAACCATTTTATGACAACTAATGATGAAAGATTATATGAGAGCTATGAAAAATTAAGACATGATTATAGACCTATGAAAATAATTACATGACAGGGATAAAACTAGCCACCAAGAGGGATAATTTGGGAGTTATAGGTATCCATTCAAATTGGTGAAAGAATTGGAGCATGAAGAAGAAGACAAGTGTCATAGGAATTACTAAACCACTAAGATGAGTTGGAGGAATCCCATGGAGAGAAATTAGACCTTAGGAAGCCTAATTAAGTTAATAAAATTATTTCATTAGGAATGATAATATATTTTTATCATTTTTTAATTGGACATTGGCATTTTGGAGAGCTTTTGCTTCTCCATTGCACGGTGAGTGTTCACTCTCCTTGCTTGTGAACCAATTTCAAGGGAGTTGGATTTGTTTCCAAGTTGGTTAATGGAGAGGGAATTCAAATATATCATTGGATATGAATGATTTTTTTTTTTCAGTTTGAATTCCATAAATTTTGAGTTCTCATCTAACTCCCTATTCTCTTATTCCTTCTTCTCCATTCCACCATACTCTCATGCGATGACGCACTTGTTGGAGTGGTTCTTGCCCTTTTATGAATATATTTGATACCAAATATTGGGTATAATTATTTATGGATATGAAACATTATGTGCATATCCTATTTAATTCTAGATATAATAAATCCATGTCTGAAATCCTTTCATTCCCATGCTCTTGACTAGTTTTCATGAATTTGGCTTCAAGCTTGAATGAGTTTTACTTCAGATATGTATGACGAAATTTATATGAGTTGGATGGTGTTGGGGAAATTAATTTTTATGTTTTATATTTCCATTATACTATATGTTACGATATGAACATTTATTCTATTGTTCATGTGCCAAATTTAAGCTAGTAATGCAATTTCCCCATAAGAAATTTCCATGAAAGTTACCCTACATAAGTTGCACTGCATAATCAGTTTGAAAATATTAATAAACATGAATAATGACATAAATTGGTTTATGATATTAATTCCCATACTCTTTTCTGAATTTTGGGATGGTTGTACTTCATTTGGAGAGCCAAACGTATCATCCACCCTTGGGGGTTTTAAGCTCGATTTCCTGGTGTTTTTGTCTTTCTTTCCCTATGGTCAAAAGTAAGTTACAGAATAATTTGGGAAATGTATGAGAATTAATTATATGAATTAGGATGTACTAATACCCACCAATCTCTTCCATGATTAATTTTAGTTCATTTGGGTGCATTTGGGTCCACTTGGGTTTCACGAGTCTAAAGCTATAAATTGGATAAAATTGTGAAAATTTGAATATCATGTCAAAATGAGTTTTATTATTCAAAAATTGGGTGTATGATGTATGTTAGGATGTTTTAAATTACAAAGGGTCCTCCCATAGTAAATTTTGAAATGTTCAATGTTGTTTGGAACCAAACCAAGAAAGACTTTTTCCTAGTTTCGAAATTAGACCAAGTATTGAAGGAGGATGTATGTGAACTATTTGTGAAAATTCATAAAAAAAACAATATTAAAAGACACATTATTAGTTTTTCAATAATATTGAAACCTAATATAACTTCCCTTGAGCTTCCCCAGTTGTCTCATAACCATGGATCCAGTGTGAAATGCAGTGTCAATGAGGGTGTTGAGAAATAATGATTTCAATTACAAAGTTTTGAATCCTCTTTGAAATATATTGGATAATGTGCTTAGTTTCCCCAAAATAGTAAACTATATTTTTATGCATGGATAATAATAATAGCTTCAAATTTTGTGCTAAAATAACAATCCTTCAAATAAATTTTAATGAGCATCTACTTACTCTGTCAATCCTTGAGTGTTTGAATAAACCTGATTTTGACTCAAGGATTCTCCATAATCCTTTCAAATTACCG
Organism: Pseudotsuga menziesii; assembly: GCA_001517045.1. Taxonomy (NCBI): domain Eukaryota; kingdom Viridiplantae; phylum Streptophyta; class Pinopsida; order Pinales; family Pinaceae; genus Pseudotsuga; species Pseudotsuga menziesii. The sequence goes on from LPNX010716996.1 coordinate 323,078, forward strand.
TGAGCAACAATTACTTGTCACCAATACTGCATATTTGTTTTTCATATTTTGCATGCTCCTAATATGTCCTTCTTATCAATATCTTCTTGGTATTTTCATTTTGCGCACTTTCTTCATGCTTTTGAGACTCATTCCCTTCCAAAACATTTTGGTGCATAACTATTATTTTCTCCTAAATGATACAATTTTCAACATCTTTGTGCCAACCTAATCTCCTATGCTGCTGATTTTTTAGAAAACATTGTGACTACTTGTGACCATACTTATCACACACATAGAATTTTATAAAGTGATAATATCTTTCTATATTTCCAACAAAATTACATCTCCAAATTTTGGTTATATTGTTGCACCTAAGAGTTTTCACATACATGGGTTTCTCATTTCATGTAGGTAGTTCAGTTTTTCTATGAAAAGTATCATGACGGTTGAGGCTAGGTTTTTATTTGTCGCAAAAATCAATACATATCTTATCATTTTATTATCGTTGATAACTTAGTATTTCCTCCAAGATATTCAATTTGTGGTTTAACTTGTGTTGAGTTTATATGTAAATACTTACCTCAACCTTTCCCTAAATTGCATCTGGTTATTTTAGCTCAATATGTTTCTGCAGTAGTTCATTTACCTTTTTTAATCCCTTTGGGACTTTTCAAGCGCACATTGATTTTATTCCAATTCCTTAATTTTTTCTTTTATGTGGTCAAATTATTCATCTTTTATTTTTAGTTGATCCTTCAAGTGTTCATACATATATCTATTCTTAATGATCAGTTTTTATGCTGCTTCAATTTTCTCCTCTAGTTCCTTGTTTTCTTTCATAAACTTCTTCAATTCATCCGCATAACTGATTAATTCACCTTCCCAATCGACACCAAGACTTTCTTCATTTTCATACTTTCTACTTTCTTCATAGAGACTTAATTTATTAGGATTTGAGGCAATTTGTATAACTTCATCCATAGAGATTATGTTATCAACAATTGTCTCTGCTTGAAAATTTATTTTAGGCCTCTTTATTTTTTCTTTTTCCTTGGATATTAAATATGGCATAAAAAATTTGTTGTATGACTATTCGTTCTCTATTTTGGATATGATTGAAGGATCTCTTTTGGTTGAATATTTCCCTTTCGATGCATTCTCATCTTGAATTAGATCCATAATAAATACATATCTTGGATTTCCACTTTATTATTCAGCTGAATATATTTTCTTTTGCATGTCTCTTTGATGTATAAACTTTTCTTTTGTTTCTAGAGTTTTTTCTTCTTCATGCCTTTATTTTGTTGATGCTTGTATTTTCGTTCTTGATGCTCTGACTCTTCCTCACTTTTGTCTTCCCAATTTTATTCGTATGTGCATTTGGAAGAAACATATCTAATTCTTTAACATTTAAAAAACTTAAAAGGAGGTTTCCTTTGTACTTACATTTTCCTCTCTTCGGTTTTCCTATAAATTTTTCCTCTTATTCATATGAAGGATGATTTGTATTTCTACATTCATGTTTTCCGGAATTAGGATTTCTTGTTTCTTTGCAAACATCTACCTTTATAGATCCATTATCTAGTTCAGTTCTCATTTCGTATTTTGTAAGTATTTCATATAATTTATCCCTGGTTAGATTTTCTAGATCACTTCTATCCTCAAGAGCTGACACTTTTTTATTGAAGCGTGTGGGAAGATTTCTCATTATTTTTTGCATAACAACCTTCTCTTTATTAGTATCCCTAAGCCTTGTTATGGAATTCACTCTCTCAAATACTCTCAGAAAGTATGAGGCTACACCTTATTCTTCCTTCATTTTGAGAGTTTCAAACTACGTAGATAATATTTGTAGTTTGGCCTTTCCTAACTTGTCATTTACTCCATAGATAGTTTGTAATTTATCCCATACTTCCTTTGTGGTAGTGCACTGCATTACATTATTAAATTTAACATATGCTAATCTACATAAAAATACATTCTTCACTCTCGCATTACATTCATAATGTTTACTGTTCACTGGATCGACATTCATTATTCTGGGGGATGTATTTTGACAATTATATTCTGACTCTTCATAATTCTCTTCTGACTCATATGAACATTTTGGAAAATTATACTTTCCTCCTACTGATTTCCATGTTCCCATGACAAGTAACCATAGATAGACCTCTATTCTGATTTTACAAAAGGTATAGTTTGAGTTGTCAAATATTGGATGTCTATTAGTGGACAAACCTTCTTTATTATCCATATATTTGTTGGATTAGTCTTACAGATGTTAATATATTTACTAAATACATCCTCTCTCATACCAATTGTTGGTATTAATGTATTACTGAGAGGGTGGGTGAATCAATAATTGTGCATATATGTACAAATTATGCATATTTTCCCAAATTTATAACAATGATAGAAATAAATAGAACATCACAACAATTATGGAGAACAAATGTATATGTATAAATATATATGAATATCAATAGCTACATCAATGGGAAATTAAAGTATTTGAACATGAGCACTCTCTCATTTCATATGTTAACTTGACCTCAAGTACAACTTGCGGTCTGCTGGCACCAACCTACAACAAATTCTATTTGCGTAAAACTCAACTCTTGAACTTTAGGAACCAACCTGAACATATACCAATCTAGTTGCACAAACTACAACCTACTACTTCAAGATCCTATTTGAAAAAGAACTGCACTCTGTAGGTGTGGAATCTACAACTTCCTTTTGTTATTCAGCACCCACTGGAAGGACATTATGATCCCCTAAATTTTATATACACTAACAGAAACGAAGCTTCTATAGAAATAATAGCTTCTATTCTATGAGAAAATATGCTAATAAGAATCACATGAAATAGATCTTGCTACTAAGATAATTCTCACAAGCATACATAGGAAAAATAGAGAGAAGAATAAAGATTGAATCACATGAATGAAGAAATGAATATTGGAGTGTATCATTCAATTGAATAATGATGAGTAATAGTTTACATAAATAGTACATCCCTCGTAGGTAAAATTGAGTTGTGTTGGAGAAAACTCATCAAGCTCAGAAAGGTAGACTTAGTAAAGATGATAAATGCCCATAGGTGGCTAAAGAACTTCCCAAATTAGTCAAATCACTTAGGAATTATCCAAATCATGAGTGTTTTGTCAAGAGCAACGGAAAAAAATGCATCTTGGAAAATGGAGATAAAATCATGGAGGATGGGTTGACAACAAAATATACCATTTTCCTTGTTAACTAGCTTTACCCTATCCACAGAAAAGATGAATAAAAGCATAATAAGACATAATATGCATGAAATCACAGTTAGTAATTTTTGGAGTCAATAAAGTGGTCAAGATTAACCCAGAATCAGAATTAAATCAATCCTGGGGTATATATGGCAAGTGTTTACTTTGTAGTGCAAGAAGATGCGAACTATATAGGCTAGTGGGTAGGAAATTAGTCAAAATTGATTAATTTTTTAATCCTAAGTTGTGAGTGGATTCATAATATTCCAACAAACCCCTTTAAGTATTACTTTATGACGATATATATATGCATATGGATGCATATAGGGCCCAGAAACAAGGCTATGGTCACTCTTTAACAATTATTATGTCCAAAAACTGAGGAAAAAGGAAAAACCACATGGGGAATATCCTCCCTCAAGAAAGGACAAGGCACAAAACTTGAATGAGCTAAATGAATTTCTTCTAGTGAAAGACTTGATGAAGAGGTTTGTAAACTCCATGATCATGCACTAGAGTGTGGAATCCACAAGAAGAATGTGAAGAGACTCTTGTTATCTCATCATCTGATGAAGTAGGAGAATTATTCAAATTATTCTTTCTACTAACAAACTATGATATCAAACAAAATATGAAATTGAAGGGATATATGTCCATAGTCTTTCCCAAAGAGTACAAAAATTAAGACAAATTATTACACACTCAATTCCTTGAATAACTGCAAAATTGTGATGTGAATCACATGTCATTCTTCTAATATGATGTAGAACCTTCCCATATATGATATGAGGATGATAAAACTATGATATATCAGAGACATTAGCATATGGAACAACAAAGATAAAGGCTTCAGTGACTTCATGAGGATATAGGGCTAGACAAGGAAAACTATGAGCAACTAGGGAAAACTGATAAGTATAAAAATATGAATGATGAATGGACTTGAGATCTGAAACATAAGTGTTTAGAATAGATTCGAACATCTATAATATCATTCCAAACATGGCTATGGTCATGTATAAAACACCAATTAAATATAGGAAATGATTCAAACCATGTAATATAAGTAACATTGTATAAGAGACCAATGACAATTGTTGGGCCTCGAAAAGCCAGGAAGGAAGAAGATGGCACACAAGCCAGGAAGGAAAAGCATGCACGACAAGGAGGAGAGTAGGTCGCAAAGGAAGCAAAGGAACCAGAAAAGAAGGATAGAGCACATGCATGAAAGAGGAAAGGAAATATTGCAGGCGTGCAAGTGGGTAACGATCAGAAAGTGACAGGACCAGAAGATCATGGCTTCTAAAGACATCGTAAGATTGTAGATAACACACATATGAAGGAATATTTTGTAATTTAGGATGATAGTGCCTTATGTTAGTCCCTAAAAAAACATAACCATTTTTAATGGCTGATCATGACCTGTAAATGATGGTAAGTATGTAGTTGACCCTGTGCGGCCTAGTAGAATATATAAATAGGAAGAACTCATTATGTATAAGGGTTGGACGTTCATCATTATTGTTAGAGGACAGTCATTAAGGTCCATCAGTTTTCTATTTTGTTTAGCATGTTAAGGAAGTTAGAGTAAGTAGAACAAAAATACTTTGAGAAGATTCTAGTAGAAGTATGATGCTGTTGAGCCGTGGACCTTACAGCTGTGTGCATAGACCGCTAGTAGTAGAAGGAATCTGCATTTGAGTGCACACAGAGTAAGTAGAAGAGTTGGTCCAAGCTGGGCGTGGATTAGTAGGAGTATATAGAAGAATAAAATTAAGATCATGAGTGAAGAATATTGAGCTAGAAATAAATATCTCAAGAACAGTCTATAGATTGCAGGCTGCAAGGTGCTATACACAATTTCTCATTGCAGATGAAGAGCACCTTAGTGGTTTTTCCCAAATGGGTTTCCACAATATTTCTTGTCTTGAATGAATGGTCGTGTTGAAATTTTATGTGAATGTTTAATTATTTTCTTGTGGAAATTGAACCCAAGTGATAGAACAATTGCACTTACAAAATTGCTAATCAAACATGCAAATTTACACACAAAGGAGACTGAATTTGGAGCATAACACTAATCTGTATTCAATAAGTGTACAATAGAAAAACTTATGAAGTAATAGGCTACTGCAATATATAATTACATGAGAGATTTGAATGCATAAGGATGCCATTCAAAATAGTCAAAAAGTAAGCTTACTAAATCTAGTCAAATCCCCCATAGGTGCATAAAGCAGTTTCCAAATCCACTTAGAGGCTCACGAATTTGCAAAGTCAAGTAGGAAATATAATAAGGGATGTAAAGAAAACTCATACATTATTTTATTAGGAGAAAAGGATGGAGGATGATGAGGGAAAAAAACAAGTCAACTACACTTAGTCTTACTTTCCCTTTTGCCATAAATCTCAATAAAGTAGGCAACTTAGCAGAAAAAGCAGATATGCACTAGGGAGGATCTAGAATAAAGTAGAAATGCTAAATATGGTTTCTAGGAGGTTTCCCAAGGGATCCATGACTCATTTTAATCAAGTTTTACTTCTAGGACATGTGGAAGACAACTTGCATAGAGTGGAATATAGGAAACTAGGCAAATAAGACAAAAATGGATTAATTAATGTCTAAGGTAGCTAAATATGGGTTTATTATTCTAACACCCCCCTTTAAGCCTGAATTTATGAGTAAATATAAGAAAACTATAGGGCCTAGCAACAAGTCTTAGTCACCCTTTACATACTGCATGTCCATTTAACCAAGGAAAGAGGAAAAAACCTAGTGGGAAAATCCTCCCTTAAACATGGACAGTAAAACAAAGTTTAAATAATCTTGTCATCAATCATGCTTCACAACATGATCATCAATCCCCAGCAGTGATTTGAGATTGTTGAATGTATTCTCACAAAAAACTCTGGTGAAGATGTCTACTGCTTGTTCTGAAGATGCACATAAGAGTAGGTGAATAGTGCCATCATGCACAAGCTGTCTAATGTAGTGCATATGATCTCAATGTGTTTGGTTCTCTTTCTCTGAAATGGATTATTGCAGATTCAAATGGTTCTCTAATTATCACAATAGATAATAGTTGAGAACTATGATTCGAAGCCACACTCACCAAGTATCCCATGCAACCATAAACATTGAGTTACTGCATATACAACTCCTCTGTGCTCTGCTTCTGTAGATGAGAGTGCTATGGCACTATGTTTCTTGCTTGACCAGCTGATTGGTCCTTCAACAAGCATGAACACATATCCTAATGTTGAATTTCAATGTTTTTTGTCACATGTCCAATCACTGTCAATAAACCCAATCAAATCAAGATCAAATTTAGCTTTGTAGAAGATCCCATGAGTTCTTGTTCCCTGAACAAAGTTAAGGATCATTTTGGATGCTCTCCAATGGATATCATGAGGCTGATCCATGTATCTTGAGGCCAAACTTACTTCATAATAAATATCAGGTTTAGTGTGTGTAAGGTAAAGAAAACACCCAATCAACTGCCTATACAGTGTATTATTTACCATAGGAGAAGAACCTGCTTCTTCAAGATTAACTCCTGAAAGGAAGGGAGTCTTTCTTGGCTTGAAATATTTCATGTTGAACTTATTTAGAAAATCTAAAGCATACTTGGACTGATGTACTCTTATTCCATGCTAGGATTGAGCAATTTTGAGACCCAATAATTGGCTCAACAACCCCAAATCAGTCATAGAAAATGCATGGTTCATTGCATCCTTCAAGGAGGCAATCTCTTTATTTGAACTTCCTGTAATCAGAAGGTCATGCACATACAATACAATAATTATCAAATAACCATGAATCAGATTCAAATAAACATTAGGATCAGACTTGCATCGAACAAAACTCAATGACAGCAGAAAGCCATCAATCTTGGCGTACCAAGCCCTGGGGGCTTGCTTAAGCCCATACAATGATTTCTTTATCCTGCACAAAAAATATGGATTAGTAACAAACCCTTGAGTTTGTTGCATGTAAATATATTCAGTGAAATATCCATTTAGGAAATCACACTTCACATCCATGTGATGTACCTCCCACTGCTTTGAAGCTGCAATGGCTAAGGCTATCCTGATGGAGTCCATCTTTGCCACTGGTGCAAAGGTTTCATTGAAGTCAATACCATGTACCTATGAGTAGCCCTTGGCTACCAATATGGACTTATATTTAAAAGGTGAACCATCAGCAAAAAACTTAGTTTTGAAAACCCACTTACATTGAACTAGCTTCATCCCTAGGGGAAGATCAACCAGTTTCCAAGTGTTGTTCTTCTGGAGTGAGATGAATTCTTATTTCATGGATGTTTGCCATATTGGATCATGTGCTACATATTCATGTGTCTATGGATCTGATTCAACCATCAGATAGCATTTCTCTGTAAACAAAGGGTCTTTCATACAAGGTGCACTCTCAAACTGAGATCTAGTCCTCTAGGATCACTAGGATTTCCAGCTAGTTCCCCAGCTACATGAATGGTATTTGATTCCAATTTTAGTATCTTAGGACTGTTATGATATGCAATTAAATCATAATTATCAGACATATCATAATCAGAAAACCCATTTGTGTCTTCACTTACATTCAATGGTTCTGGTGGTGAAGAAGACTCTCCAACTTCAACTACTGCTAAAGGCTCTTCTTGGAACTGAACACTCCTTTCAATGAAGGATTTTTTTGTGATAAATTTGATCAGATTGTACTGTTTTGAATCTTTAGAATACCCAACAAATAGGCACTCTTGGCTTTGGGGCTGCAAATCCTTTCTCTTTTCAGTTGGAATTCTAGCCCAAGCCTTTGAGCCAAAAATCCTGAAATGGGTCACATATGGCTTGTTCCCACTCCAAGCTTCAAAAGGAGTCATAACATCAAGATGTTTATGAGGAACCCTATTGTGGATATAGTATGCACATTTTATAGCCTTTGCCCAAAACTTTGGTGTCAAAATCTTAGCCTCCATCATCCAAGTTGCCATCTCCTTCAATGATCTGTTCTTTCTCTCAGTAACACCATTTTGTTGTAGTGTGTAAGGGATTGAATGCTGCATATGAATACCTACATATTTACAATATTGAATGAACTCATACTTGAAATACTCACCACCATTTTCATATCTGAGGATCTTGAGTCTCCTTTCAGATTGGTTTTCAACCAAGTCCTTAAAGACTTTGAAGAGGTCAAAAACTTCATAATTATGCTTCAGGAAGTAAACCCTACAATACCTGGAAAACTCATCTATGAAGGTTAATGCATATTTTTCTTGAATCATTGAAATATGAGGAAATGGACCAGCAACATCACTGTGGATCAAATCAAGAGGTGCAGAGGTTCTCTCATGACTAGCTCTCTCAAATTTATGCTTTGGGTGTTTTCCTAGGATACAACCTTGACAGACTCCCTTGGAAAACTTAATATTTGGTAACCCTATGAACATTTATTTTTCACTTATATCAGAAAGATACTAATAGTTAATATGGCCAAATATTTCATGCCAAAGCTTTCTTTCCTCATTAGCATGAATCATAATAGTAGAGGGGTTTGAGTAGGGTAGAAAATGTAAAAACATGTATACCTTCGAAGTGTGATCTACAACTCCTTTTGAAATGACTTTACCATTCAAGATATCTGTGATCTCAACATCATCAAGGGAGAATATGACCTTCTTTGGAGACCCTGTGTGAGTCATCTGATACATTGACAAGAGGTTAGAGGAAAGACCTGGAACATACAATACATTGTTGAACTTACCATGGTCAAGATCAATACTTCCTTTCCCTAAACTGTTAGTGAGAGAGTCATCTCCCAACACTATTGGTGGACCTTTCGACATGTCAAGAAAGGATAATGCCTCCTTGTTCGAAACGATATGTCTTGAAGCTCCAGAGTCTATGATGAATCTAGGTGATCTTGATGTGCCAGCAACCAAGGCATGTACTCTCTCTCTGTCCTCTAAATTGGATCCTCCTTCCCTCTTCTTTGAGCAATCAGGAAGGGATATGTTATTCTTCTCCAGGAGTTGGGTCAACATGTCAATTGTCTTCTTCATGTAGGATATTTTAGGATGATAGACCTTACTATAGTATGCGCACTTGCTCATTTCTCCTTTATTCTTCTTCTTCTGGAAGTTCTTCTTGGAGCCTTGGGGCTCCTCTTGAGACTTGTTCTTGTCTCTGTTTTTCTCAGATGGATTCTTATCTTTATTCTTTCCTTTTGAATCCACCCTCAAATCTTTGGCAACCAAATCTTGGTATTTGGAAGGTTTGATGGTGCCCATCATCACCAGTTTATCTTGTTCTTGTGTGAGGGATTCGATGAACTTTGTAAGCTTAGGCATCTTCCGAGCTCGAGCTGTCAACTTGGTGGCATGGAAGGTCAAAATAAACACTGAATAGTCAGGGCTAAGATTCAAGAGTATGTCCAAAACTAGTTTCTCTTCCTTCTTTTCAATTCCACACTGTTTTAGCTGCAAAACAAGGGCTTTAAACTTGGAAAAGTAGAGTTGTAGGGATTTGAAGCTGCTGGGACTCAAAGAGATCAATTCATTCTTGATTTGATGTCCTCTAATCTCATATGTATTACCAAAAATATATACAAGATTCTCCCATACTTCATTAGGTGATGTCAATCCATCAAGATGGAAGAGGAGGTCTCTTGATATGCTCAGACACAAAAGACCATAGACCTCATCCCTCCTGTTGTGCCATTTAATTTTCTATGCAGCTGCATTGGGATCTGCCTCAGTTTCCATAGTCACCCTATAGATACGTTTCGATCTAAATAGTATCTCCATATCTACTTTCCATTCAAAGAAATTAAATGGAGTCAAGATGATCTTCTGAGATTGATCCATAGCTCAGAACTATGCCCTTCAACCAGTAGAATGTGCTCCTAGTCAATATGTCAAAAATACAATAGCAATATGGAAGGAGAGAAATCAATATACAAATGCTCTGATACCATGTGGAAATTTAACCCAAGTGATAGAACAATTGCACTCACAAAATTGCTAATCAAACATGCAAATTTATGCACAAAGGAGATTGAATTTGGAGCATAACACTTATCTGTATTGAATAAGTGTAAAATATCCAAACTTATGAAGTAATAGGATGCTGAAATATATAATTACATGAGATATTCGAATGTGTAAGGATTCCATTCGAAATAGTAAAAAAGTAGGCTTAATAAATCTAGTCAAATCCCCCATAGGTGCATAAAGCAGTTTTCAAATCCACTTAGAGGCTCACGAATTGGAAAAGTTAAGTAGGAAAGATAATAAGGGATGGAAAGACAACTCATACATGATTTTATTAGGACAAAAGGATGGAGGATGATGATGGAAAAAAACAAGTCAACTACACCTAGCCTTACTTTCCCTTTTGCCATAAATCTCAATAAAGCAGGAAACTTAGCAGAAAAAGAAGATATGTGCTAGGGAGGATCTAGAATAAAGTAGACATGCTAAATATGGTTTCCAGGAGGTTTCCCAAGCAATCCATGAATCAATTTTTGTAAGTTTGACTTCTAGGACATGTGGAAGACAACTTGCATAGAGTGGAATATAGGAAACTAGGAAAATAAGACAAAAATGGATTAATTAATGTCTAAGGTAGCTAACTATGGGTTGATTATTGTAACATTTATTACTGTATATTGATTAGTTACAGTTGAATGTATGCACTATCTTGATTAATCAGTGAATGAACAAGAGTTAAAAGCATTAGAGGAATGTTATGTATGAGTTTGTGGTTAAAATCCTAAGTCAAAGCATAAGTCACAAACTATATGTCGGTAAAGCAGATCAGCTGTGTTGCACCAGTTGCACTAGTTGTGGGGGTTACAGATAGTGTTGTGTTGTGAAAGCTAGAATATAGTTGTGTCTAGTCACACCAGAATAAACTCCATCGTCCCAGTCTCCTTTGTTGAGTGTCTTGGTTGTGTTCCAAGGGACTATAATTCCATATCCAACTACAAAAATGTGGTTCTGGAAGTTACCCATTAGATATGTTGGGTGAGACTACTCCAGCTTCGCAATTATTTCCAACTGAGTTTTCTTTGTCGGGCCGATGTATCATGGTTTATTGTTGGTATTGTGGTGTTGTTGAACCACAGGTATAGACAAGAAGGTGATAGAGGCCAAAAAATGGTTTCATTGTCGAGACCCATAATCATATGAGTCGAGGGAAATGTTGTGGCATCCGACTAAGAAAGAGATAGATGACTGGATGGAGTCTAAAATGATATCATTTGTGTAATAAGAAAGCGTAGGAACATGGTTGAGCACGGAAACCTGGGTGGATGAATATATATATATACTGATATTCACAAAGTCTCTTAGCTGAGTTCCCCACTATACTTCACGAATGGCTATAAATATTGGCGACTAGACAGACAAACTTCCAAAGAAGAGAAGCTGTCAAATGGAGTGATTAGTTGGTTCGCGAGGTAACTAGTGTAAGTAACACCAATTCTAGAGCTGTCGATTTTTCTGTTGACCATAAATTGCAAGGATATATCACTGAGTTTGCCATAGAAACTATAACCTCATATAGAGAAGCTGAAAGAAATTTTTCCCAAGGACCTCGAAGAATATATTTGTTGTCTATTAGTACAAGGATTAAGATGCTCGTTTATGAGAAGAGTATCTTGTAGTTGAGTAGTTGATTCACATACCTGGGAAGAAGATTATGTCATAGACGACCTATTAGGAAAATGGGAAAGGGTGAGTTGAAATGTTCCCTGGAATTATAGAAACTTAACTAGAAACGGGAGTCCTAAGGAGTTGAAGGAGATTTAGATCAGGGAAAAGAAGAAAGACTAAAGAAGGATGTTGAAATCCTATCCTGTTTGAGGAGAGTGAACACGAACTTCAGCCGCAGATAATTGAAGTATATTACGATGAAGAGGAGGACTATAGCCCGATTTTGGAAGGACCAGAGGACTACGAAGAATCTATCAAGACACTAAGTTCGTGACACAATTACATCACACCAGCAATATCACCAAAGGTGAGATCTAGAATCTCATTCTCGGAGAGGACTACTAATATTGATAAGTCTAGTATTGCGACTAGTATGCCGGAAGGTATACCCCCTTTGAATCCTTTACCAAAGAACCCTGACTCCAACTCAATGGCTGGGGTGGACATTCAGTTACCCACATTCAATGGAAATGGAGAAGAATATCCAAAGTAGCATTGGTTCTTCTATGAAGCTGTTTGGATGGTTTTTTTAGTCCATAATGAAGACATAAAGAAGGTAGAGATGATCACGACTCTAAGAGGTTGTGCACTAGATTAGTTTATGAAGTTATGTGCCACACTAGCCAGAACACCACAGAAGACTCAAGACAAGATCCAAGCCGCAATGATCTTTGAGTTTAGAAAACAGAAATTTGAGTCGTAGTGCATTACTGAGATCAAGGAGATTAAACAAGCACTAACATAATCAGTATGGGACTTTGATCAACACTTTAAAACTTTGATGTCCAAAGTGAGTTTCCAAATGTTGGACATGCAACATAAAGAGTGGTTTATTGCTGCTCTATTACCACACATCCGAGGGCTGCTAATGCAACAAAATATTGAGTCGTAGATAGAAGCATTAGAGTTAGAAATGAATATAGAGGCCTCGCCCATTGGCGATGGTGCCGCAATAATTGTATAGATTCAGTCGCAGTTGGCTAATCTGACAATACAAATTTAGGACATCAAGAATGGTAAGGAATCATAAGAATACTTATGGTGGAAAAAATGTAGAACGAATGGACATACTCATGATAATTGTCCGATCATCATAAATTATGTCTCCTCTGGTGTGCCAAACCCACTAAATGGCCACAGACTACCCTGGTGTTGCATATGCCAGTCTAGAGAGCATCGCGACAAATATTGTTTATATTTGAAAGAAATTGTAAGTACTCCAACAAACCTCTTCTTTAAATTTTGTAAGCCAGTAGGATATGATGAGAAATATTGTAGAGCATACCAGCTTCTAAAGGAAAAACCTGTTGACACCTACTTAATGAAAAATTAGGGGCATGCTCAGGATGAATAGGTGTAAGCATCGTATCAATTTACATAGCTCCCACCCAATCAATATCAGAATTAGTATCAGCATCAGTATTTTCCTCAAGAGATATATGCATGGCAAAATCACTACCAAATGCACTACCAGTAAAATCAGTACCCACCACAACAACCACACCTGTAGGGAAGGGGTGGTGGAAAAGTTGGAGGAAGAGGTGGAGGAGGATTTTTTGGTAGATGAAGAGGTCAGTTTACATGCTATAAATGTGGAAAACTAGGTCACTATGCTAGATAATTCTTGGAAGCTGCAAAGACATGTTCATATTGTAAATGGCAAGATCATAATGTGAAGCAATGTCCTCAGTTGATTGCAAAATGGTAGGATAGGACCATCGCAGGACCTATCCCTACAGAAAACCCAAATCCAAATCTGAATATGAATGTTCATATGATTGCGGTAGAACCACGAGATCCAAATTTATTTGTTGTAACACAAGGAGGTGTTGAGACTGGACCATATCAGGATAAACCACAAGAACAACTGTAGCCACAGGTATGGATAGTGGTGCAAAAAAAGGAGCTATTCGATGTCAAGAAAAACATGAAGTATTATTGAACATGTGACCATAATTTGTGGATCCAGAAGTACCATTGACATCCGGAGAAGTCAAGGAGATGACCAAGTGGTTTCAGCACATATTCCAGAAGAAGGTTCCACAAAAGGTTAGTAAGCTCAAAACCTTCCTATCAAGTTTATTAACGCTATTACAAGATAAAGATGTTATTAAAAGACTACAAGCAATGATAGAAGAGACACCTGTAGAACCATGACCTGAAAAGAAAGTTAACCAAGTGAGATAAAAGTTCAAAACTGACCGCGAGTTAAGAATGACTACATAGATAGGAGACTATGACATGGATTGTATCATCTTAGATCTAGGATCAAATGTCAATATTTTGACAGGACAAACTTGGGAAAGTATGGGAAATACGCACTTGGCCTAGTCCCCTGTCCAACTGCGACTTCCAAATTAGGAAAACCTCATACCCATTAGACGCTTGAGTCAGGTCCTTGTTGAAATTGAAGGGTTGTGCACATTTGCAGACTTTGAAGGCATTAACATTGTTGATGATACGAACCCATACGCTTCCTTACTAGGAATTGTTTGGGCTATAGACAACTAGACCATTATAAACTTCAAGAAAAGGATCCTCTCATTTGAGGATAATGAGATGAGAGTGGTGTCTCCCATTGATCCATTAGAAGGATAGAGATACGTTGAGCCCGTATACAACGATGGACAGTTTGACTATCTTGACCAGATCTACAAATTTACTTCATTACAAGAAGACTACATCAATCCCACAACAAATGGAAACCTGAGCTGGAAAAGTGCCAGTTGCTGCACATCTGACTCAGGGGATGCCTTGGAGAATTGGACAAACAAACTACATGAAGTCTCTATGCATAGGTGTGCAGGATTTACAAGGTCTTTGCAACCGGTAGAGAATGAACTGCGATAACTACCAACCTATGAGGTTTTACCTAAGCTTGTGACCTTCTTAACTGAGTTCGAAGGACTTGTAACGGACTTGTTAACCCAAAAATCCCCCACATAGATCTCTATGGCCTACACCACCCAAGGACACCATCTCAGAACCCCCATATCACTCCATCAGACCTTCCATTAGACCCCACACCTCCAAAAGAGCCCAAGGATGAAGAAAAGGGATAGAAACCTCAAAAAAGAGCCCAAAATAGCCCTTTAGGAGCTAAAGCCCTTAAAAACAGGCTAAAACAGTAAAAGGGGCTAAAGTTAGGGTGAAAGGGGCTAAAGGCCCAAAAAATGGGCTAAAGCCCTGACCAAGAACTTAAAACCCTAAAATCCCTTGGAAAAACTATAAAAGGAGGGTGGGGGGTCACTCTCAAAACACTTCTCCTTTTCCTATTGTTATGCGGCCCGTGGATGCTTTGAGACCTTTGCCTCTCAAACCACCCACATTCCCTCTCCTCCACATCCATTCCCATTTGAGCCATTGCTCCCCCAACCAAGAGAGAGAGGCTTCCAGGAGATAGGGCATGGTGGCCCATTACCCACTAAGAGAAGGTATATTTGTTTTTTTTGTGTTTGCTTCTTAGCTATTTAGATTGCTTTGACTCCTAACCATCGTTTCTTGCAGGTTTTGTTTAACATTGTTTGCAGGTTTCTCCATTGTAGCTTAGGTTTGTGTTGCAGGGTTTAAGGAGGTGTAACCCTAACCCATTTTTTGTAGAGGGGTTCACAAAGCTTCCACTTCTTCTTTCTGCTCTTACTTATGATTTAGTTTAGTTCTGGTTTCTGTCACTAGATTAGCTTAGTTTAATTTACTGTTCTGTTTACTTGCATTTCCATTTCATTTTTCATGTTTTCCAACAGTAGGAACCTACCCTTGTGCCATATAGGAACAAGGGAGTCATTCCTGCTCTTACTGTGAGGAGAAATCCTCACTACAACTTTGGTGACCATACCAGGTTGATCCCATAGGTTCCCTGGTCCAAACTTTTCATTTTTAAGTTTTTAAAATTTTTGCCCTAGTTTTTCAGGAATCTTATGTTAAATCTGTCTTAAATCCTATTTATTTCCTATTTTAACCACTGTCGAAGCCTCTGCTAGGCCAAACCGAGATAGAATGACCCTAGTACCAGTTACTATCAGCCAGATCCGACTCTGTCTCACCAAAAAACCCCATTCTAGAGTAGGGCGCTCTTATCGGGGAAAAAGCTGAGACTGGGGTGCTCTTAATGAGAAAACAAGTGCACCCAGGGTGCACTTAATCCACTGATAAGTGTGACTTCATCCTAGAAACTCAGGTTGCGGCTGTTTTTGCATTCTGTGCAACCCCCTCGCTCATTTCTAAAAAAATATTGCACCCCCCTCATATATTTGGTCGAAAATGTGTGGCCTGTCACACAGAAGTTGAATTTAATATTAATAAATAGTAATTTTCAGTTTAAGAGGACTGTTAGTGCGGCCCAGCCACCTCTGTCCACCATTGTAGGTCATTTTCAGTTTCAGTTTGTGTTTTCTACAAATAATTTCATGAACAATGTGTAAATGTTAAATGAACCATTAAGGCATAATAAAATGAACTAGTCTAACTAAAAATAACTTAAAAATAGCCATCTTGCTTCCCCCTTCCTCCTCTACCCAGTCATCACCCTCCGGGGTATTCTAGGATACGACAAAGGGAAAGCTCGTATAGATCTAGGCACTCCATGATATTTTTCCCAAACCAGTAAAACCGGGTGACCTGGAAGGTAGAGGGGGTAGATAAGGAGGGCTTCTCATTGTGCTAAGTGTCCTCCTTGTTGACCAACCTAGCATCCGGGAGGTGACATAAGGATGTACAAATGGGCTTAGTCCCATTGTGTTGAGATCCTAGCACCTTCTCTTGGTTGAAGAAGAATATTACTGTGAGGTAGACATCTAGTTAGGCCAGCAAACATTCAGGGTTAATCATTGTACTTGCTTACAAATTTATGTTTATGCTTGCATACAAAACCATGACATGAAATCTACCATGATGAATTCATAAACCATATTGCAGCAACCAAATACCAGAAAAAACAAGCAACCAACACACCATACCGAATAATTAACCCAACTCAGTTCATGACGTTGAGTAAGCCTTAAAATTTACCAAATTTACACTAAGTTCAATCAATTCTGCAGTCTTTGAGGACATAAGTCCCTGACTACTTCAACTGTGGCAAGTACTTGGGATTTTCCCAAAAAATCATTGTGAGGAGTACCACAAGAACCCCAAAGTAGCTGGCTGTTGAGAGGAATTGCCAAGCGAAATGGGAAACGACCCCTTCCGATTGAGTAGAAGCACATGTGACGAACAAGTCAATCGCTTTCTTCTGGTAGTCTTGGTGGCTGAGAGACCACCTTCAGCCAATAGGAATCTATTGAAACTGGGGTCCAAATCTCATACCCACCAGTTTCATACACAAAAGTGAACACAATTGATCCTCCACGATCTTCCTCACGCCTAAGAGGTGAACCACCACCATTTGGAACACTTGATCAGCACCGTCGAAGTAATTCTCAGAGATCTCCCACACCATCAGAGGGCCACACCACCTCTAATTCTGATTTAGACCCATATCAATCTGAACCAGACCTCCACACCGCACCATCAAGCCCCATGGCTAGTGCAAACCCGAATCCATTTTCTGGCCTAACCTTAGCAAGTGGACCCATGTCCACATCACAACCTGTCACCCACAACTTGGCAAGTGGCCCAAGCATAATCATGCAAACTGTCATTAGCCAACTTCCACCACCCATAGTAACCATCCAAGCTAGCCCTGTAGTAACACACAGGGGTAGTGGCCCCTCCACACACACTGCCCCTCTTGCCACACAGGGGGGAAATACATCGGCCACCTACATTTCCACTAGTGTCATACATGGGGGAAATTCCCCGCCACCCATACCGCCCCCCACACAGCACTTGGGGGCATTGGCCCATCTGCAATGGTGCCACCATAAGCCCCCCCCAGCTGTTCAGATGCACTATGCACCTGCAAACCCCACCCCCATTGCAGCCCCATCCCACATTAACTTGGGATCAAATATGCCCTTCATGGCTCATCTGAACTTGCCTGATTTGGAAAGATTAACAAATGACCCCATCCACCACCAAGTTTTTTGGCCACCTATGCCAACTGAGCTGGCATCAGACATCCCCAAGTTTAAAGGAAAAGCCAGGGAATGTCCCCAAAACCACATAATGACATTCCATCTATGGTGCTCATCCAACAACATTGTAGATGACTCCATCAGGCTGAGGCTGTTCCAACACACCCTTACAGGTGCTGCAGCCAAATAGTACATTGAGCTGCCACAAGCCAAGTATCCAAACTTCAACTCCCTAGCCTTCATGTTCCTACAGTATTTCCAACTTCCTGTCAGATATGACGAGGGGGTGGAGATCCTGTTATCCTGTCACCAAAGCACCGCCACTCACATAACTGACCATATCCATGAGTGGCAGCGACGTCGTAGCTTATGTAAAATCCAACTAGACAACATGATCTTCTTAGATTGGTTCCTTAAGACTTTTCTCCCGCCCATTGCAAAGGATGTTGCATCTGAACGTCCCTAATCTAAAGAAGAGGCCATACTGAAGGCCCAACAATTTGAACTCATTTATGCCCAGTCTGGATACCTGTACACCGTCATTCCAGATGATCCCTGTCTAAGTACCTCCTACCGCGATGCACTAGGGGCGTTCCACGCTACAGATGCCATCATAGGGTCAGTCTCCCAACAACCATAGCCTTGACCGACACCACCTACCATTAGACCACAACCAAGCAACACCGCTAATGTTTCTTACCAAAACCAAGCTCCGGACTATGCTAGAATGATGTCTCAGTCTGGAGCAACAACTTCCTATGCACAACCTGTGCTACCGCAATAGGCTCAAGCCATGACTTGGCCAACATAGTAGTATGTGGGGAAAATTCCCACATTCATGGCACCACCACCTCCATAAATATACTATGCACCATCAGTGCAACCAATTCAAGCCCTCGCTCCCACTCCTCCCGCTCCGTTGGGACAGGTGTTTGCACAACAAAACGGTCCCAACCAGCCTACCCCCAACAATCAACAAGGGAAAGCTATGAATAAGTGGCCCTGCAACCAAGGAAATAACCAACCATAGGGAGGTGGTCAACAACCAAATACTCCCATTAATGTCATGGAAAACCGACCATCCCAGAACCACCCACGACCAAATGCACCAAGACGTAACGCTCCGTTGCACACAAACTAACCATGCACACTCTATGAGGTCTATGGGCACTATACATTTGAGTTTCCCTTCATGGTTTGTGAGAAGCAAGCCATTCGAAATGAGGCACAACAGGCTGCCAATGCTACAAACCAAGCACAACCCAACCCTGCACCTCAAGGACCTTCCCCCATGGTGCTTCAAAATCCACTACCAGTTTAAGGATTGGTGGTAACTGTACCCCCTCCCCAATCCAATCCCAACACTCTGAGGGCACCTCCCATGACCGAAACAAGTGTTCATCACCTGCTAGCCATGACGACTAAAGAGGTCAACTTGCAAGCAAGATGGAATCAGTACGGTACCACCACTGAACCTGTTGACTCATTAGCAACATCCACATCTAAAACAGTCAAATTACCTCTTCAGCTACCCCCATTTCCATGCCTCCCCATATGCAGAATCGCCAATAATACCACAGCTAGAGCTGCAGTCAGCTATAGCATTATGGATGATTTGGCCCAAATTCCAACCACCATGTCCACTCTTGAGGTACTTAAAACATGCCCAATGCAGCGGAAAGGCTTACTAGCCACTCTAGGGGCAGTAGACTTCTTTGACTCCAATTTAATCACATTTGACACAGAGAATGGAGAGCCGTGCATGCCCTCCACTATTTCCTTCCAAATCTCAGTGACCATCTAGAACCTGGTTGTGCATCGATGCATAGTGGATGAGGGGGCATCCATGTGCATCATGTCTACCTTGGTTTGGAAAAAGCTTGGATCACCAATTCTGCAACCATCCTCCACGACTCTATGGGATTATGATGGACACCCCACTAAATCCCAAGGAATCCTCCCCCATGTCCCCATCACGTTGGCCAAGAAGACAGTCCTGATCGACATTAAAGTCATCAACGCTCAACTAGACTACAACCTCCTCCTTAGGAGGATTTACATGTATGCCATGCGAGCCATCGCATCAACTGTCTTCCACCTCATGATGTTCCCCCATGAAGGGAAGATTGTGACAGTTGACCAACTCACCTACCATGATCTGCAAGGGTTAAAAATGCATGCTAACATTATCCCTACCATCACCACCATTGAGCCGCAAGGGGAGACCACTAACGTCACCCCTGCAATGAGCACTGTGGTTGAAAACACACCAGCCTTTCCACCATTGAATGTGGGTCCTAGGTTGTTTACCGATCCCACCATGACGGCTCCTTTCCCATTGGTGTCACCACCACTGACACAAAATCAAACTATGGACTTGTGCATGTTCTCATCAAACACTGCTACACCCAAAAAACAACCGTAGCCGTAGCCCCAACCACAAATACAACATTGTCCGCAGTCGCAACGCCAACAGTAGCTGCAACATCACCCGCAGCAGCAACATTACGTGCAGTCGCAACCACAACCACACCCCCACACGCAACCAGCTGGAAATTATCATTAGAGGAATTTTGGGGTCTAAAATGGGCCTCCTAAGGAAAATAATAAAATAATAGTTAAAATAATAAAATAATAGTTAAAATAATATTGATTAATTTTGGAGGAAGAAAGAAAAAACTACTTTTTGTGTTCGTATTTTCGACATATCTCCCTGTGTTTTTACTCAAATTTCGATTGGGAGAGCTCATTGGATGTGGAATTTGATTCCGCATCCAACGAATACCCACACTACATACTTTTGATGGACCCTGTTACCCCAAAAACAAGAAATACCTGAAAAAATGTGATGATGACATCATCATCACGTTTTTTCAGGTATTTCTTGTTTTTGGGGTAGATGGGTCTGTCAAAAGTATGCAATGTGGGTACTCATTGGATGCGGAATCAAATTCCGCATCGAACGAGCTCTCCCGATCGAAATTTGACTAAAAACACAATGAGATATGTCGAAAATATGAACAAAAAAAGTAGTTTTTTTTAATGACAAATATGTCAATTCAACCATTATGGTTGACTTATTTTATTGAAATTCTATTGGTTCTTGAATTCCAACTCACAAAAACTTATTTTGGCACGTTTTCTTATAAGGCCCATTTTAGACCCCAAATTTCCTCTAATGGTGGGCTCATCTCCAGTCCATACAATTCCCTTCCTCTTTTCCCGACCTGGTGTCATGAGCAAGTCATTTATGGCCACCTTAAGCCTACCCAAATTTATGTTGGGTATCTTGGTGTGGTATCTTGATCTACCAGCTCAACCAGAAATGCCCTAGGTTGTTTTAACCTTGGTGCAACCTATTGCAGTTGAGCCCCATCCCCCACCCAGTTCGCATAAGCCAACTGACGCACCAACACCTGCACCGCCCCAAGCCAAAAGGGCCAGGGGAAAGAACACCAAAGCCACTGCAGAACCACGACAAGTCCTACCTTGTTCCTTCTATGAACAATAGGGCCATCCAACTCAGAATTTACCTAAAATCCCAGTGATCTATCCATATCTGGATGCCATGGATATGAACGAAAACATCCCCGTGGTTTAACTCCCAACCGTTCCACTAGTCAGGAACAAGGCACCGAGGACAAACCATGCTTGCACCATTTGTAACTTGTATGGACATTAGTCCCACCATTACTAAGACCTGCCTAAATTTTGAATGGCTCTTGCTGACCGTCATCACCATTCCCTTGAGTCTGAGATCACCTTAATCGAAGAAGTTCACCCACCACCTCCTTCGTTAGACACCATGTCCATTTACATGATGTCTAGTTCCCTCAACCAGCTCATCCCCATCTCCAATGATGGTCCATCAGACCTGTCTCTTCATTGCTTCAGTAATGATAAGGAGATACTTGAAGCTCTGACCACCCCGAAATACCCATGGGACGACATGCACCATCGCTCGTTCTTCCTCCCAGAAGAACTCTTGTTGCAGTCCTACCAATTTTCCGTGGAAACCAAATATTTCATCCATGAGAAGGTTGACTAGTTCAAGAAACCAATCCCAGCACTGGATTCCTTCGAAGAAGGGAACATGGCAAACATTTCACCAACCATTAAAATCAACATCTCAACCAACTCTGATATCATTGAAGAAATAATGTTGGGGGCAACTTGCTCACCGAAAGAGGTTGATGCCTACACAACTCTCTTCCAAGATTTTTGCCATATCTTCACCTAGTCATACACTAAAATTTTTGGCTTAGATCCATCCATCATGGAGCACCACATCGACACATGGCCTGATGTGGCAAATGTACATCAAAACTAATGGCCCATCCATCCATCCAAAGTGGCTACGATGAAAGCCGAGATAGAGAAGCTTCGTATAGCTGGCTTCATTTATCCCATTGCATACACCACTTGGGTTTCTAATCCTATTCCCATGAATAAAAAATAGGGTACCATTCATGTTTGCATAGACTTCCATGGTCTCAATAGGGCATGTCCCAAAGACAACTTCCCCACACTGTTCATCGACCAGGTCATCGACGCATGCGTCGGACATGAGTCCTTCTCCTTCATGGATGGTTTTTCTGGATACAACCAAATCCAAATCCGGAAAGAAGACCATTACAAGATGGCATTCACAACCCCATGGGGCACATTGGCCTATCGAGTCATGCCCTTTGGCCTAAAAAATGCTGGAGCCACCTTCCAATGTTCCATGACACACTGCTTCCTTGATCTCGTTCACATCATGTTGGTTTGTTTCGACAACCTCATCGCACGATCACAAAACCACACACAACACATAGACAACTTGCGACAAGTCCTCATGCGATGTCACCGGTGCAGAATCCGCCTGGACCCATCCAAGTGTGCTTTATGTGTCCCCAAGGGCTATCTCCAAGGATTCATCATGTCACACAAAGGAATGACTGCTGATCCTGGGAAAGTCCAAACGACTTTCCCCCTAACATCACCTCTTTGAGTGATAGTGTTCTAAATTGTATTATAGTCTTTCCATTTTTTGTTTTAAACATTTTTCCCAATTGATTCTTATGTATCATTTCCTCTCATTGCTTTAGATGGAGCACTCCTCATATCGGTATATGAGATTCGCAGATGGAGCAAGCACATGGTACCCAAACCTCACCTCGGCTGTATGGGTAATCTACTCCCCGTCGCACGAGTTGATCCACATCGATAGAATATGCATGGGCACCGCAACTAACAACCAGGTGGAATATGATGGTGTCAATGGCCTCTTGGCTGCCACTCTCCAGTTAGGAATTCACCATCTCGATGTCTTCTTAGACTCCCAGCTACTTGTTTCTCAACTGAACAACCACTATCGAGTTCGCGATCCCTGCCTCTTTAGAAAGTTCCTGCACACTAAACAGATGGTTAGAACATTTGAATCCATCACATTCACACATGTTCCTAGGAACCTCAATAGTGTCATAGATCAAATGGCTAATGATATTCTAAATTGGCACATCATAACAGTATATAGGAAACATACAACCATAACATAATGCATAATCATGTCTAAAAATACACACACAGTGTAATAATACATCACATAGGCATTTGCATTCCACAACATAATAAAAAAGAATCACATAATGAAACCACAAAAGCACATCCATGTGCTTCAAAAATATATATAGGCATAAATCCATAAGTCGCATGTCCACAACATGTCCAATACAAAAACGAGAAGCCACAATGCTTTCTCAATAGGATATACATTAGCGACACAAAAACCCCTAAGTGCACCAATGCACTAGGAACAACCCCACAAGGCTACTAATATAACTTAGACCCATCATCTGACTCAGCCTCATCATCTTTCGAAGAGGACACATACTCTACAATAATACCACCTCTCACCGTCCAACGAAAGTGCTTGCAAGCCATTGCCATATTCCTCGTCACACCCGTCAGCTCAGGAGGAAGATTGTGAATCGCAGCAATAGAATTGGTACTCAGATGCTGCCAACCAACATCTGAGACCCTAGTAGGAAGCTCATCTAGATACAACACTAGTCCATCCACGTCCCATTTTTTTCTGCAGGAGCTCCTAGAAGGGGCTGCGCAGAAGCCGCCACAAGAGGTATGGTAACAACCCACCTCCTATGCCCAGGTGGTGGGTGAGGACCAACATCTGCACATACAAGAAAGGACACCATCAGTCCACATGCATCAATATGAAAATCACTAACCAACTCAATGATACTATGCATAAAGATCAACATAAAAACATCAAGCATACATACCAGCTGGTCCCCATGCCTGACCAGGACGTTGGGGCATCTCAGGGTCTCCTTGGAAATCCATACCCGCATATGGGTACTCCTTGATCACCACAAGAAGCTGAAGCCACTGCTCCAGCAACTCCTTTGTAAAAAAGCGGCCCACTCTGCCACCACCCTCACGAATCACCATCTAGCACCACCTATACATCCTCGGCTCCCGCGGACCACTGTCCTGTATAGCCCAATGAGGATGAAGTATAGGTAATTTCTCAAAGAAGAAAGCACATAGAAAGGATCCAAAGCAAAAACTAGTGCCAGTAGTCTTTGACTTGTTCATTTGACCCCGAATAGCCTGCAAGTACATCTAGCCCCATGCATAAAATGTGCCACCTATGGCACGCTCTACTAGCTGCAGCTGACCGCCATAAGTTTTGTGGCTCCCCATGGAACCCAAGATACACTGCAGTAAAGTCCCTATCACTCATGTGGACAACCCCTCGATGTCACACATCAGGATGTAGTAGTCATGCACATATGTTGTAGCATAACAGTGCCGATCGCATAGATCCTCCAATGTCTACCCCCGAGACAGTACAGGTGCTAGGTCACCAAATACTCCCAATATTGGGAGCCTAGTAATGAAGTACACATCCTCTATAATAATCTCAATGTGTTGGCTTTGGAAGAGGAACACCTCCTCAGTAATATCCCAGAAACCTATGAGTGTTTGCATCAACAAAAGCAAACTCCGCATAAGTGGTATCCTCAAAAATTTTAGTAACCCAGATCGGGTCAGTGTATCTCTAAAACCCCCATCATGCAATGATGCATCTCTAATAGGTTTGCAGTCTCTCTCCCTCCATTTGATCTCCACCATCCTGCACAAAGCAAAAACTCTGATATCAGACATCCCCACCATCAAAAAACCACCCAAAAGAGGCTAGAGCACATCTATTTGGGCAAAAGGAGATCCCAGGGCACTCATAATTTCCCAACAGGTGCACCCAGGGTCGACCTTATCCCTCAAAATGTGTGACTTGTTCCCCATGAAACCCCAAAATGCTCATCGGGGGCCTCCAAGTGACCAAATTTAGCAAATAAACTATCAAAATGAAGAGGTTCAGCGAGAGCTTTTACCTGCAAGTCGCGGCTCACGAAACCGTTGGTAGTATTAAAAGAAATCAGAAAATGAAGAATTAGGGCCCACCTCTCCAACTCCACAATGAACAGTGACAATGACACTTCACCATGTGGACCCCCCCCCCCTTTTATAGGCCCCATTTGACCTAATTTCTTCTGATCGACATAACAGGACCATACGGACTCCGTTTGAGATGTCATTCGTGCCACTGGTTTCAGAATTCCACCTTCAATTTCCTTATGAGACCATCATCGCATGCTTAAATAAGTTAATTTTGAGACCATTTCCCACAAGTCACCTCAATTTATGAGCCATGACATGACAATGCAAGTGTCCATGAACCTGTACTTGTATCACACTTCCCGACCGCTAATCATACGAGCGATCGGGCCGCTGCCCGTTAAGGACTGTAATTTTATCTTTTATTTTGTATTTTTAGCATATAGTCGTCTTTTCCATTCACCGCACCTTACGCGGACCTTTGGACCACTGTCCACAAAACCATTTATTTTTCTTACATATATTTGGCATATAAGTGCCTCCAGACTTGTACTCAGATCGCATGTAGTCAAGTTCATCCCCCATAACACACACACACACTCTCTCCTAACCTCTGTCTGAGAGCCACCTCGATTTGCGTGCCTCTGCCGCACCGACTCGCAGGCCTCTGCTGCGATCTATCCCATGCATGTATTGGTATGTTTGAGAGCCTTCTGCTCCATCCATACTGCGCAGATGACCTTTGTACCTCTATCCACCATCCCGACATGGGGCACCGCTTGTGCCACCGCAGTCGATTGACCACATTGGAGTTTCATTTAAGCTCTTTTTTGACTCCTTAAAATAATGAAAAGATCACCAAGCGCAGTTGCTTCCTTTCCTACTCACTAAAATATAGGAAAGGAAATCTACATCATCTCGTTTACCACCTTTTGTGGACCATGTAGACCCTCAATTGAAAAGGACCTCCTTGGCACACTCAAGCAAAGACTATACCCCTCTGCATACTTTTATTCTTTCTCGGGCGAAGGGGCTGCACTTTATGAAAAAGCCCACCACCGGTTGTTGTTAAGCTCTTTTCCAGCCGTCACAACAAGAAAATATTTCCAAGCAAACTTGGTTTCGTTCATGCTTGTAAAAGTATTTGAATGACCGTCCAGATAGTATAGGTTTAACCTTTTTCGGCCTGATTGGACTACCAATGGTAAAGAAGTCCCTCATCCCCTCTAGGATGGGAAAGCTCTCCTATGTATACTTTTATCTTTTTTGGCCATAGGATACTACCAATGAAAAATATCCCCCCCCCACTGGAGTCTTCTTCGTGCTTTCAGACTCTCTAAAATTGAAAGCACCAACGAGCATTTACCTTCTCGGCCTCACCAAAAATCCACGAGATCGTACCACAATGGTGTCCCTAGAAACCACCCCATAGAAAATAGTTTGGCAGCATTCCCACACTGGGTCGCCTTTGTTCAGACTACTCTACAATGTGTCTTCATTGGATCCCATCAGTATCAAAAGTGTCCACCTCCTCCAAGTATTTCCCATCTGCAGCGACATTCCTGGTATTACAGCTATGATCCCATTCCCATGAGTCAGATTCATTTGTTGCCTGGTCTGCCCTGTCATCATACTTTGAACAAAGGAAGTTTGGGTCTCCCACTTCCCCACTTCCCCTGTTCAGTTCCTTCCCTTCCCTCCCCTCACCCCCAAATTTAGTGAGTCAGTCCACAGATTGCTTCACACCTTTCGGTTATCCACCTCATGCTCCTGGTCAAGGAAACATCATTGCCTTGACTAGGGGTAGGTCTCCCTCTGTCGATGCCAACACACATATTCCAGAGGATAGACCCAGAGGTCCCTGTACCTTGGTTTCATTAACATCATTGATGAGTTCCTTCGACCACTTGAGAGGAATCCTTAGTGCCTCTTGGGATGGTTGTTTCTCATGTGCTCGACTTCAACTCCATCATCGCACTGTTGAGATTCGTACAGGTTTTGTTCCACACAATACTTGGTCGAAGACCTCGGATGTCACCTGACTCTAGCACATTGGTGAGTCCACTTGAGGGACCTAAACAAGTTATGTCCCTTATGATTTTTGGGTTGCATTGGAGACAGTGTTCAGAAGCCCCAGTAGTGCTTCGATATACCTTTATGATTGATACAACATACTTGTATCGCAGAGACTCTAACTCTCAATCAGCGAGTCCACACATCTATGTACCAGATCCAGTAGTCTGTCAGTCATGAAGATATAGCATTCCATGAGAATGCCATGGGTCCAATGTAATAGATTAGTATTGTATTTAGCCTCACATAGAGGCAACCAGCATTGTAACATCAGTTGTATATGATCGGCTCTTGTATTTTAGAGCATAGATCAAATGATTCTTTTGACATTGTCATGAGCATGGGAATTCCTGCCTCGTCCATATACATGTAACAAATTTATTGTATCTCACCCATTGATGGGAAACAAATTAATGCAAAAACCAAAAGCAACCATGCCCCAGCCCCAGAAGCACGACCTCTATACAGTAAATCCTATGATGTTTGTCGGCCATACGTTGAGCTCCTACCCTCACACATCAGGGGGAAATTTGTTAACCCAAACATCCCACACATAGCTCTCTATTTCCTACAACACCCAAGGACACCATCTCACAAACCCCATATCACTCCATCAGACCTTCCATTAGACCCCCACACCTCTAAAAGAGCCCAAGGATGAAGAAAAGGGATAAAAACCCCAAAAAAGAGCCCAAAATAGCCCCCTAGGAGCTAAAGCCCTCAAGAAGGGGCTAAAACCCTAAAAGGGGCTAAAGTTAGGGCAGAAGGGGCTAAAGGCCCCAAAAAGGTGCTAAAGCCCTAACTAAGGTCTTAAAACCCTAAAATCCCTTGGAAAAACTGTAAAACGAGGGTGGGGGGTCACTCTCAAAACACTTCTCCCTTGCCTATTGTTATGCTGCCCATGGATGCTTTGAGACCTTTGCCTCTTAAACCACCCACATTCCCTCTCCTCCACATCCATTCCCATTTGAGCCATTTCTCCCCCAACCAAGAGAGAGAGGCTTCCAGGAGCTAGGACATGGTGGCCCATTACCCACTACGATAAGGTATATTTGTGTTTTTTGTGTTTGCTTCTTAGCTATTTAGATTGCTTTGAATCCTAACCATTGTCTCTTGTAGGTTTTGTTTAACATTATTTGCAGGTTTCTCCATTGTAGCTTAGGTTTGTGTTGCAAGGTTTAAGGAGGTGGAACCCTAACCCGTTTTTTGCAAAGGGGTTCACAAAGCTTCCACTTCTTCTTTCTGCTTATGATTTAGTTTAGTTCTAGTTTCTGTCACTAGATTGGCTTAGTTTAATTTACTGTTCTGTTTACTTGCATTTCCATTTTGTTTTTCCTATTTTCCAACAGTAGGAACCTACCCTTGTGCCCTATAGGCACAAGGGAGTCATTCTTGCTCATGGAGTGAGGAGAAATCCTCACTACAGGAATCATAGCATTTATTAGCACTAGATCATGTGCTAAAAGATAAACCCACTAGATAGTGGGGTGTGCATAAGAAATCTATAATGGGCTGGCCATAGTGCAAAAGGTTGATGGAAGTTAGATTTAGTGAAGAGGTCACCCTCGTAAATCACAAGTATTCAGGGCTGGAAGACCTTGTTGAACATCTGAACCATTGTCATACGGTATTTGTAGAATATCCACAATAGGAATGGGTCCATCATTTCTTACATATATTGGAAATGACACCTAGAACCTAGTATGCATCCATGGAATTGCGACAAGGAGCCCAATATTGGGAAGGGATTGTTAATAAATTTGTGCATACATTTGAATTCGTTGATAAGGACCCTACAGTTGATACTGCACTTCAAACGATAAAGGAGAAGCTATTTGCTGATATTCCTATGAAAGAGGCTAACTCTCACTAGTGCAGTGCGACCATTAAGCAATGGATGGCTTGTTACAATCTGAATGGAGGTCAAGATGATGGTCCAACTAACATAAACATACAAAAATTAGAAGGCATGATTGAAGTAGAAGGGAGTGGAATTTCAAGTGACCAATTCATTAAGCCTTCAAAAAATAAGAAAGCAAACATTGGGTCACCAGAGAACCCAAATTTTGCAATATAGGAGATTATTGGGATGAAGAGACAGTTGCGAAGATCATGGATTTATTGCATGAATATCAGGACCTATTCCCTACAAATTTCTCAGAGATGAAGGGGATAGTGGGAGATCTAGGAGAGATGAAAATACCCCTGCAACCAGGTGCTAAACCCAGTAAGCAGCGACCATATAGGATGAACCCCAAATACAAGAAAAGAGTAAAAGAAGAATTGGATTGTATGCTTGACTCATGGAATCATTGAACCTATTGAATAATCAGAGTGGATCAGCCCTGCAGTGATCCAAGATAAGAAAATAACTGACAAAGTAAGGATCTGTGTCGACTTAAGGATGTTGAATGACGCATGCTTGCACGATCCATTCCCAACACCATTTGCAGATGAAGTAATTGAAATTGTTGGAGGGCAAGATATGTATTCATTTACTGATGGATTTTTGGGCTATCATCAATTCATAATCATGAAGAAGGATTGCAATAAAATGACCTTCATCACAGAATGGGGATGCTACCAGTATACGGTAATTCCCATTGGACTTAAGAATGCACCTGCTATCTTTTCTAGAATAGTAGTTTCTTCTTTTAATGATTTTATAGATAAATTTCTTGAAGTCTACTTTGATGATTGGGCTATGTTTGGTCTAGTAAGAGACTATATTTAGAGTCCCCGCGTGATGTTGGGTCATTTTCGTTAGTATTAGATTGTGCTTAATACAAAAAACAAAAAAAAATATGTGCATCATTTGCTGTGTTGTTGGGACATGTCATATTTCGTGATGCTATTTTAGTCGACCCATCAAATATTGTGATTATTATCTATTTACAACCGCTTACATCATTCACGCAGATCAAATCAGTGTTGGTACATACATGCTACTATAGAAATTTCATCAGAGGATACACAATGATCACTGCACCTATGGATAAACTGTTGAAGAAAGATACAAAGTTTCAATGGACAATAACTTGCCAAGAAATATTGGATAAATTGAAGAATGAAATGGGCACTACAACAATACTTGTATTCCTGGATTGGAAGAAAGAGTTCCACATGCATGTCGACGCGTCTTTTGTCTTGCTCGACATAGTATTGAACCAACCAGGAGAATGTGTGCTTGACCACCCTATTTATTTTGCTAGTAGGAAACTATCCACAGTAGAAAACAGCTACACAACGAAAAAAAGAGAAGGCCTCACTGTGGTCTATGGGCTTCAAAAGTTTAGACACTATTTGTTGGGTGGGCATTTTCAGATGTACACTGATCATTCAACATTGAAATACCTAGTCAACAAGTAAGTGTTGGTGGGGAATATCTGTAGATGGCTTCTCCTATTTTAGGAATTTTATATTGAGGTCATAATAAAACTTGGTCAACTGAATGTCGAGCCAGACCACCTATCAAGGATAGAAAGTGGTGAAGAACCAACCAGCTTGGAAGGTAATTTTCCTGATGCGCAACTATTTGTTATTCACATGATGGACTATCATAACCCTGATTTTAATGCCATCATCTAATTTTTTAGTACAGGTAATGCACCTGAAGGAATGTCAACTAATAGGAAGAAACAATTGGGTGTCAAAGATGCTGACTATACATTAATTATTGGGCATCTGTATAAACTGGGCACGGATGAATTACTACGTTGCTATGTATTTTACTATGAACGAACCTGGGCTATGAGTGAAGCACATGCTGGTGTTGCAGGAGGACACTACGTGGGAAAATAAACTATGAGTAAGATATTGCAAACAGGACTATGGTGGCCAACCATACACATGGATACTAAACGTTTCTGCAAGCGTTGTGATATATGCCAAAGAACGGGAAAACCATCATGTCGTGACAAGATTCCCCTTGCACCACAAATAAAACTTCAAGCATTCGACAAGTAGGAAGTTTATTTCATTGGACCAATCAACCCACCAGGAAAGAGAACAAGTGTATGCTACATTATCACTGCAACGTACTATTTGACCAGATGGTATGAATCCACACCTGTTAAAGATTGTACTGCTGCGACTACGACAAAGTTTTTATTTGAAAATGTAGTCATCAGTTTTGGTTGTCCAATAATTTTGCTAAGTGACCAAGGTATGCATTTTGTTAGCAAAGTGATTGATGAGCTGACTGCTGAGTTTCAAATCCGGCATAAGAGGATGACACCCTATCATCCTTAGGAGAATGGAATGGTTGAATCCTTCAACAAGATCCTGGAGAACGCATTAACCAAGGTATGCAATGTATGCCGAGATGATTATGATCATAAAATTTTAGCTGTGCTATGTGAATAACACAACTATTAGTTTTTTAACATTCAAGCTAGCATTATGTTAGGATCTTTACTGAGAGAACAACAAGTACAACAATCAAACACAAGAGACAATGAACACAGTGTTTTTCATCGGGGAAACCATAAATGGAGAAAACCCTGCAACTTATTCATATATAGAATCAACACAAAAGGTAAAAACCCAAAACAGTAATATGCACTCCCAACAGCAGTAATCTTCTTCTTGTCTAGCCCTAGTGTCTTCTCCTTCCTCAACTATGCGGTACACTTGAGTGTGTGAGTGATGTGTTATAAATAGAGAGTCCAGCTCTCTATTTATACTAATCCTGACATGACTAAAAACCTACTAGGTGCAACCTCTACTTGGAGAGTCTAATAACCCTAGTGCCATAGAATTGTGGGGACTTTAACCCTAGACAATCAGAGGGTTATCTGCTATGACTTCACATGACTTGTTTACATTATTGATTCTCCCGATTAGAACATTAGGGTGTGACATAACATGATAACATCCCATAATAAAAATCGGGTTGCAATAGATAAGAAATACAAGTGAATACATTCCGAAGTTACAATTACATCAACACTCCCTCTTAACTAGGAAGGTATTCTCTTGACACAATTTTCATCACTCGTCTTCTTCTCTGGTTCTTCTCATCATCTGCATCTTCAAGTCATCTTCATATTTAAGTCATCTTTCATCTGGATCTGGATCATCGTCACTAGATCATATTCAATATGGAACATCGTCACTGGATTATACGCGATCTGGAACATCGTCACTGGATCTGGATTATCACTCGATCTGGATCATCATTACTGGATCTGGATCATTACTAGATCTGGATCATCATCATTTTATCTGGATCATCACTGGATCTGGATCATCACTGCTTGATCTGGATCATCACTACTTGATCTGGATCATCACTCGATATGGATCATCATTGCTGGATCTGGATCATCACTCGATCTGGATCATCACTATTAGATCTGGATCATCACTCGATCTGGATCATCACTATTAGATCTGGATCATCACTGCTGGATCTGTATCATCACTCGATCTGGATCTCTTAGAGTCATCATAACTGGATCTGGATCATAGCTCGATCTAGATCTCATATGGTCATCATCATGTGTGCTATCTCATTATAGGAAGTTCTACAGATCCAACCTTCTTTTATGCTAGTTGCAGGCCTAGCCATCATGTAGGTCTTCACCCAGCACTTACATCTGACCTACTCGTCAGAAAGGCATGCCCAACACTCACATCTGATCATGTAGAAAACTACAATCACATCAGAAAGGCCCAACACTCACATTCACTAGCATGATAGGACATCATTATCATCTTTGAAAAGGCTTCAGCACTTATATCAGACCTGGAAGGAAACAAGTCCTCCACCCTCGCCAGAAAGTCTTGCACTCACATTTGAACTGGAAGGAACTAAATCCTCCACCCTCACCAAAAAGGCCCCCAGTCCCATACTGAGCTACCTGGTAATGGACTAGGTCCCTCCATTCTTTTGAAGAATGGCAGTTGCCCTTATATCTAACCTGGTAGGAACCAAATCCTACACCCTCGCCAGAATGTCCTGCACTCACATATGACCTCGAAGGAACCAAATCCTCCACCATGAAAGAATGGCTCAGCCCTTACATCTGACCTGCTCATCAAAATGGCTATGAATCTCAGCACTCATATCTGACATGGAAGGAACTGAATCCTCTCACCATGATAGAATGGCTCAGCCCTTACATCTGACTTGCTCGTCAAAATGGCTTTGGATCTTAGCACTCATATCTGACATGGAAGGAACTGAATCCTCTCACCATGACAGAATGGCTCAGCCGTTACATTGACCTGCTCGTCAGAATGGATTTGGGACTCATCACTTTCCCTCAGAGAAAACCTCTATCTAGAGAACACCAAGCCTCTCCTTGAAGTACTTGAACTTCACTCTGGCCAATGGATTCGTCAACACATCAGCTATATTTTCCTCCATCGCAACATACTGGAGCTTCACTGCTCCTCTCTGCATCATATCCCTGATATAGTGATACTTGATCTCGATGTGCTTTGACTTTTCATGGAACACTGGATTCTCTTACAACTTCACGCAACTCTGGTTGTCACAATGTATACAAGTAGCATCCATATAGAGATCAAATAAATCAAACAGTAACTTCCATATCCATACTGCCTCACAACTAGTTGAACAAGCTGTGCCATACTCTGCTTCAGCTATACTCAGTGCCACACAGGATTGCTTCCCGCTAAAACAAGAGATTACACCTGATCCCATACTGAAGCAACACCCTAAAGTGCTCTTCCTATCGATGGCACTACCTGCCCAATCTGAATCAACATAACCCTTTAGGTTAATCCTTTGATTCACATCATACTTGATCCCATAATCAACTCTACCCCTTAGTTACCTTAGAATATTCTTTGCTGCAATCAAGTGAACATTTCTCGGATCTGTCAAGAACTAGCTCAAGGTGTTCACAGCAAAGCAAATGTCCAGTCTTGTGTTTGTCAGGTACATCAATGACCTAATCATCTGATGATACATCATAGCATCAACCAACTCTGATGAAGCATCGCTCAATCGCTTCACATTCGATGCCATAGGTGTGGCCATAGTCTTGCAGTCCATCATCCAAAACCTCTTCAGGATCTCTACTGCATACTTCCCTTGTCCAAGGAATATTTCATATGCACTCTGCCACACCTCCATACCTAGAAAATAATGCATCATACCTAAGTCCTTCATCTCAAACTTAGCAGCAAGCTTTCTCCTCGTATCAGCAATCAACCCATCCATACCTGTTACAAACAGATCATCTACATATAGTAGAAGCATCACTAGGTTTCCATCTTCAACCTTGTAGTAAAGGTTGGAATCTGCTTTACTCTTGGTAAAGCCCAAACTAGATAGAAAGCTGTCAATTCTGCCGTACTAGGTCCTGGGTTCCTATTTCAAACCATACATGGCTTTCTTCAATATGCATACATGAGACTCCCTATCATGTGTCTCAAAACCGAGTGGTTGTTCTACATACACTTTCTCTTCTACTACACCATTCAAGAAAGCAGTCTTGACATCCATCTAGTGTATGTTCCATTTCATCACTGTAGCTAGAGCAAGTACTGATCTGATGGAAGTGTATTTGGATACAAGTGCAAAGGTTTCTTCATAGTCTGTTCCTTCCTTTTGAGAGAAACCCCAAGCCACAAATATTGCCTTGCATTTTTCAATGCTACTATCTACAGCATGTTTGATCTTGTAGAACCATTTGGAAGTTACAACTGACTTCCCATCTAGTCTTGGGACAACATCCCAAACATCATTCTTCATGATCGATTGGTATTCTTCGATCATAGCATCCTTCCATTCTTTCTGTTCTGTCGCTTCTTCATAACTTGAAGGTTCTTTATCAATCAAATCACATAGTAAATCTACATACCCGGAGCAGGATCTGGTCCTCTTTCATTCTCTGTGATTCTCTTCTGCAGCCCCATATCTTTCCACACTTTGGATAAGTTCTCGTACCCAAGCAGGTTTTCTCTTATGAGGATTCTTCTCTAGAGGTGGATCTACAGGTCTTTGTGGTTCTTCAAATTCTCTATCTTCTTCTTGAGTTTCTTCATTCATAGTTGTATCATGAATTTTGGGTTCTTCTGCTTCTTCAGGTTCTTCAGCAGGTCTCTTTCTAGATTTGTTGTAACTTGTGTCTTCATCAAATGTCACATCCCTGCTGATGTCAATATTCTTGTATCCTGGGAAATATATTCTGTAAGCCTTCAATCTTTTAGAGTATCCCACAAATATACCCTTCTTTCTTGAAGGATCTAATTTAGTCCTCTTCTCTTTTGGAATGTGGATGTACACAGGACAACTGAATATTCTGAGATGGCTGACTTCTAGTTTCTTGCTGGAGAAGACTTCTTTAGGAGTATTGTTCTCGAGTACTCTATGTGGAGTATGGTTCTGTACATACACTGTTGTTCTGGCAACTTCCGCCCAAATATGCATAGGAAGATCTTGATCATGAAGCATTGCTCTTGTAGCTTCCATGATAGTTCTATTATTCCTCTCTGCAATCCCATTCTATTGTGGATTGTAAGGAGTGGACAACTCCCTCTTAATCCATGATTATTTGCATATCTCTTTGAATTCATTTGAAGTGAATTCTCATCCATTATCTTATCGAAAGGTATTGATATTCTTTTCAGTATGGTTCTCGATCAAGGCTTTGAATTCCTTGAACTTACTGAATACTTCGTCTTTGTTCTTCATGAAGTAAACCCATGTCTTCCTAGAAAAGTCATCAATATAAGAAACATAATATTCATACCTTCTTAGAGAGTTTGATGACATAGGACTGCATACATCGGAGTGGATGATTTCCACGATTCCTTTTGCTTTGCTTTCGCTGCTTGGAAATGTCTTCTTTGTATTCTTTCCTTTCGCACATCCTTTGTAGACCCCATCATGTTTTGCTTGGATTTCTGGAAGACCTTCAATAGCTTTGCTTGTAATAGGTAGTGCTCTGTAATGTACATGTGCAAGCCTTCTATGGAAAAGTTCACTTCGCTCTACTATGTCATGGACCAAGGCTTTTTCTGGATGGCCCTTCAATTTGTACAAACCTCCTTCTTGTTTTCCAATCACTACCACATCATTGATAGTCTTTCCTTTTGGCCACATGATGACTTGACCATATATGAATGCAACCCGCATTCCTTTTGCATCTAATGCTGATACAGAGAGAAGGTTCTTCTTGAGTCCTGGCATAAACAATAATTCTTTCATTGTTAGATACTTTCTAGAGTCTAGCTTATAGGAATATTCCCCACTACCTTTTATTGGATATTGGTAGTCATCTCCTAGCTTCACCTTGTGAGGTGATTCATGTTCTGACAGTCTCACAAAGTATTCCTTAAATCCAATCATATGTTTGGAAGCCCCACTATCTATAATCCAAACATCACTTCCATGAGTAGTGTTACCTGTGAGAGCAGAGATTAGAACATATTCATCCTTGCTTGAAGACGCTTCACTTTCATATCTGGATCTCTTCTTGGATGGTTCAGCATCCTCTGCAGCATGAGCATGATGTCTTATTTTGTTGCTCCTCTCCATTAGTTTTTGTTTCTTAGGACAATTCCTTGCATAGTGTCCTGCTTCATCACATGTATAACATATGATCCTAGATAAATCTTTTCTAGTGTTATCTTTGTGAGAGTGCTTACCTCTGGAGCTATGAGATCTTATTTTGGTTTACTTGGAATGTGATTTGGAGTGTACCGTGAGATCTTGATCTTCACTTCCCATATTTTCTTCTTGAGCTGCTATCCAAGCTTCTTCTTGAGAGCATTATTCCCATATTCTACTGAATTTGACTAACTTCTTTCTAGCACAGATTCCTTGGATGAAAGAATCCCATGACCTAGGAAGGCCATTCAAGGTAGTCATCACAATCTCTGCATTTTCCACTTCTTCATCAACAGCTTCTAGTAGTTCCTTGATTTGAGAAAATATTGTGAAGTAAGATTGGATTGTTTCTGCATTATGAATCTTCACATTCTTCAGTTGGTTTCTCAGAGTCATCTTCTGGTTTATGTTCTTCCCTTCAAACAATTTGGTTAGGGCATCAAACATAGCTTTAGGTGTCTTTAGGGAGGACAGCTGTGGTATGAGATGGTCCTTGATAGAATCAACAATGATTCTCTTTGCCATAACCAAATTCTTCTTATGCAAGGCCTTAGCCTCATCTCCCTCTGGAACTGGAACCTCCTCATGGATATAGGAGTCCAACTCATTCTCTTCTAGGACCAGGGAGGTCCTATACTTCCAAGCTTGGAAGTTATCAGCTCCCTCAAGATTTTTATCAAGCTTGGTATGATAAGACATCTTAACTGAGAACCTCAAATGGAAATACAAAATATTTTAGATCTTACCAGGTCAAGATGTCGGATCTGAA
Source organism: Pseudotsuga menziesii (assembly GCA_001517045.1). NCBI lineage: Eukaryota > Viridiplantae > Streptophyta > Pinopsida > Pinales > Pinaceae > Pseudotsuga > Pseudotsuga menziesii. Next base: position 360,877 of record LPNX010716996.1, read on the forward strand.
ACTTGAGCTGAAATCCTGCATAGCTGGTTTAGGAGCAAATTAGGGTTTTTCTTTTCTGGAGATCTATCCACCCAAATGTCTTGAAATTTGTACCTAACTTCGATTTTGGGAAGGAGATCAATCCAAGCCCGGGCTCATTAAAAAATTCCTCTTCTATGAAAATCCCTAATTTTCGGTAGCAGTGACAAGTCCAAAACTAAAAAACTTCAAAATTGGATTCTACTTCGACAAAAAGATGCACCCTAAGGAGGAGAGTTATACCACCTTAATTTTTCTGAAAATATGTGGAGATAGATCCAAAAAGTAGGAAGCCCTAGTTCCCGCAGCTACACAGTGTCTTCTTCTCAGGTTAGCTCTGATACCATGTTAGTTTTTCAACATTCAAGCTAGCATTATGTTAGGATATTTACTGAGAGAACAACAAGTACATCAATCAAACAAAAGAGACAATGAACACAGGTGTTTTTCATCGGGGAAACCATAAATGGAGAAAACCCCACAACTTCCTCAGAGATAGAATCAGCACAAAAGGTAAAACCCCAAAACAGTAAGTGCACTCTCAACAACAGTAATCTTCTTCTTGTCTAGCCCCAGTGTCTTCTCCTTCCTCAACTATGCGCTACACTTGAGTGTGTGAGTGATGTGTTATAAATAAAGAGTCTAGCTCTCTATTTATACTAATCCCAACATGACTAAAACCCTACCAGGGCTGACCTCTACTTGGAGAGTCTAATAACCCTAGTGCCCCGAAACTGTGGGGAATTTAACCCTTAGAGAATTAGAGGGTTATCCACTATGACTTGACATGACTTGTTTACATTATTGATTCTCCCTATCGGAACATTGGGGTGTGACATAACATGATAACATCCCAGAATAAACATCGGGTTACAATAGATAAGAAATACAATTGAATACATTCTGAAGTTACAATTACATCAACAACAACTTCCAAGGCACCGATAGGTCATAGTCCATTCATACTAGTATATGGACAGAAAGTTGTGCTACCAATGGAGTATATTGTACCGAGTCTAAGGATTGTTGTGCTGACAAAGATGAATGATGGAGATGCTTTTGAACAAAGGCTGTCACAACTTGTTCAAATGGAAGAAGAATGCTTCGTCGCAGGATTCCATCAAACAGTTGAAAAGAAGCGACAAAAAGCATGGCATGATCGCCATATCATAGTTAAGCCATTCGAAGTTGAAGAAATTGTGTTTCTTTATGACAACAAATTCGTCAAACACCCAGGCAAGTTGAAGACACATTGTCTAGGACCATATATGATTACACAAATCATTGATGTGGGTGCAGTAAAAATACAGAAGCTAGATGGAACATATGTCGCGGGTATGGTGAAAGGAAGTCGCTTGAAATCATACTATGATGGTCATAACATCCCTAGTTAGATGTGAAAAAAAAACAAAGATGAGAGGCCAAGAGACGTAAGTTGTTCTGTCACACACCTATGACAGAACAAACACAAAGCACAACAAAAATTTCCAAGCATATGAGAAAAAACAAAAAGTGCAGTAAAAAGAGCAAGTACTGCAAAAAACAGAAATGACAGTTTCGCTGGCAGTAAAGTGAAAATATTCGGTAATGGAGGAAGCCATTATGATAGTAAAGACTCATAAATTAAACAAGATACAAGGAGAATGATGGCATGATCTTGGGTCCTATCAAGCCTCCCTCCGCATAACTTCCATAACTGTGCTAACAGGTACAACGAAGCACTTGATTTGCCAAGTTAATGAGGGAGCATATCGACCAAGAATCCCATGTGATTGATTAGATATGAACCTCCCATTTGCGTTACCACCATAGGATGTGCTAGTGGGTATAAGTATACGGATTTTCCTTCAAGAATCATTTTACGCATACTGAGAGAGCAAGAGAACCAAAGGCAAGTGTTTGCAGAGCTGAAGTCTATCATAGAGTGGCCTGACATCCATGGTTATAGAAATTCCAAGTGATAACGATCTGTCTAACGCAACTGTTATCTCAGGCTACCCAATTTAGGAAGAGATAGAATCTCCTAATATACAAAAACCAAAACCATAAATGGAGCTTGACCAAATGGAAAGAACAAGGAAGAAGCCTGAATAGGTTCTAACAGCTACAAATATTCCAACCCCTCGGATGTGACCTGTACTGATCCCTACTCAGAGACCTTCAGATCCTCCAAGACCAAAAGTTGCAGCTACACAACTAGTTGAGAAGCCAAGGAAGGGAGGTGAGAGAGCATCAGGAGAGGCATCTAGGCCACCACCACCACAGGAGAGAAAACACAAGGTTAAGGTCGCGGTGGACAACCTGGGGAAAGCACCAGTAGAGGAATACCTATAGGAAGAAGACCTCATGGAACATGAATCACCACCACATGTAGATATGGATGCTGGGAGAAAAGAGTAAGACTTCATGCACTATGTTCATCCCAGGAGAGCTAAAGCGGAGGAGGTAATGCTTCCAAATAATGGGTCCATAGTATTAGTTTCACCCAAGATTCTAAACAAGGTACCTAATGGACTAATGGACTTTCTCTTCATGCCGCATTTTGGCCACAGTATCTAGTTGAATAAATACATGAAACATCTTTTTGTTTGTTTCCATAGAGAGTGTTTATGGCTCAGTTGACCATACTCAGTTGACATCGAGCTTATTTCTTCCATCACTAGTTTTTCGAAGAAAGGGAAAGAATCGATGCCATATTTGAACAGCAAAGACATTTCCAGGATAAAACTAAAGTATAGCCTTCAATGGGAGGGGAGGGGATTTTGAATTGACCCCATTGAGGACAACACAGTCCAGTTCACTGTAAATCTCCTCTCTTGCAAACTATTGTGCAAGATGAAGTTGACCCAATGTATTGTTGGTGCAGTAGAACTTGCAGAACAGTGCACACAAGGAATAATTTTCAACTAGTCACGGTTTTTTCTCAATGAACTCATAGATGAGGTGCAACAGAAACAAGAGGAGGATAATCACAAGTTTCACTACTCCTAGTTTCTCATTTTGATATCGTTCATTCTGTGGTCCAACCCACCAAACTACCAGTAGGTATATGTCCCACTACTTGGACTTGGCGCAAAGTTTCAAAACATATGGGAAAACAAGAAGCATAGAGACCACTGTATGGACAATAACATTGACTTTTTTCTACATGCTGAGGCATTATGCAACGTTGTCAGGAGAACCTATAGAATACAGTGCATGACAGTGCACAGGTATGGGGCCTTCATAAATTTCTAGGATGATGTGCATAATATCATTTTGGAACCCAAGAACAACCTAGCAAAGAAAGTAAACCATGTTGGATTCGTGATCATGGATGAGGACGTCAATGCCATTATTAAAGAATGGCCTGAAAAATGGCATGGCCCACTGGCATATCCCCTTCCTGAAGACCATAACCAAGAAGACCCACCAATTGACCAAGATGTAAATATTGGTGCAGAAGGTAATGCTGGAATTGGCCAAGGAAATGGTCTAGGAAACAATGGAGGCGATGGTCAAGATCATTAGTCATAGGAAGAGGACAAACAAAGATAATCCTCGTGGAAAGGATGGCTTTGATCATAGTAATTCAGAGCACATGACTAATCCGAAGAATGTCCAGACCCAAGCACAAACGCAACAACAGGAGCGCAGGTTCTAGCCCTAGAAGGGGAAACTGAAAAAGTGGTTAACATGAGCACATTGATAGAAGATGATGTGCATGAGCTTGCAAATATTGTCGCTAAGGTTGTGCAAAATAGCCTTGCCATTCTGAAGACATACTAGTTAGTCATTTTTGAACAAGTTAGGAGGCATTTGAACAAGTTCTTAGAAGCCATTAATGAGGTTAAAGCCACTATGGAGGCCGAAACATATAGTTTCAATCCCAACATTCCTATAACCACACCACTGTTAGCGTGGCCAATCAAAGTAAATATTCTAGGGCACACATTGGAAATGGAAGCAGAGACAAGTGCAGCTGATGATAATAGCACTCTACAGATTGAATTCTCCAAGCTGGAATTGAGTAAAGTCTATGAAATTCAGCATGAAGCCACGTCAGAAATACAGCCAAGGGAAAATGTTGTTTCCTATAAGGAAACAAAATAACAAAGGAAGGACAAGACACGTAAGGCCTTCCTTAAGGAAAAAGAGCGAGAACTAGAAGTGAACAACACCCTCCTTGTAGAGAAGGAATAAGAAATTATGCCATGGGAGCAAAGTCACATCACATTAGCCAATGCCATAAAGTGTGCGATTACAGAGTTCTCGCCTAAGACAAGACAAGAAGATGAAGAATCAGTCACTAATGTTTCCCAGCTCACAAAAATCACAGTTGAATTGAAAAATCCAATTGAGGAGCTTCAAGCGAAACAGGTACCAAGCACACCTTCTAAGGTTCTCTAGGAACAAAGAAGAGCAGCGTTTGAGGCTGCTGGGAAGATCAAAGAATTAGAAATGCTATGTGCAAAGGAAACTGAATATATCACTGCAATATGAAGAGCATTGCTAGAAGATGAAATTGCAGAAAAAATAAGGGAGCACATGCAACAGGTAGATGAGAAAATCAGCGCTGCAAAGGTAGAAACGAAGAAACTACCACTTCATGAAAAGGTTACTAAGAGCGTGGAGAACAGGCGATAGCAGCAGGAATTCCAGGCCCTTCATGATCAAGAGCAGACTAGGGAAGCCGAGGTCAAGACACACCAATCGGAAGCATCCTGGCTCACAATCCTTCTTCATCCTATGCAACAACAACTTCAGCAAGTCATGCAGTCATTAGAGGAAGGACCATCCAAAAATATCAGTTCCGACCGTGTAGATCAGTTGGCCGCACAAGAAGAGGAAGTAGCAGGAGAAGTTGCTAAGGTGCAACAGATGGTGAAGGAATTCTAGGACAAGGTTGGTCCCACTGTGCAAATTGGGCCTCAGCTAGTGGCATAGATTTTGCAAGGCAAGTAAAAGTTTTGCAGAAGGTCAATTTTGCAGACAAGTGCCTTTTTTCTAAGTGGCTCGGGATGAGGCACATGTGAGAGTTGGGGGCTTGTTGGGCTAGGAAAATCTAGGAAGGAAGAAGCCGGCACACAAGCTAGGAAGGAAAATTGCATGCGACGAGGAGGATACCAGGTCACAAAGAAGTGAAGGAACTGACAAAGAAGGATGGAGCACACATGCAAAAGATGAAAGGAAATCTTGTAGGCATGCAAGAAGGTAACAATCAGAAAGTTACAGGACCATAATATCATGGCTGCTAAAGATGGTGTAAGCCTGCGGATAACACACGTATGAAGGAATATTTTGTAAGTCAAGTTGATAGTTCCTTGTATCAGTCCCTCACAACCTGTAACCATTTTTAACGACTTATCATGACCTGTAACTGATAAGCAGTATGTAGTCGATCCTGTGTGGTCCAGTAGAATATATCAATAGGAAGAACCCATTATGTATAAGGGTTGGAAATTCATCATTGTTGGTAGAGGACAGTCGTTAAGGTCCATCATTTTGTTGTTTTGTTTATCTTGTTAAGGAAGTTAGAGTAAGTAGAATAAAAAGAATCGGAGAAGAGTCTAGTAGAAGTAGGAGCTTGTTGAGTCGCGGATCTTGTAGCTATGTGCGCAAACTGCTAGTAGAAGAAGCTATTATAACTAGATCTTGTTCTTAGTTTATCTGTTCTTTTTGTCCTAATTGTCAACACTTGGTTTAAAATGATTTTACATTTTATGTTGTTTTTAAGAATTTTGGACAATCAATAATTTTTGTTGGATTTAATGCTTTTAATGGTTGAATTATTTCATTATTTTAGTTTTAAGGTTTGTCTTTTGTGCTTATTAGTTAATATGTACATCTTTAAGCTTTCAAAAACTTATAATAAAATTTTATTCCAAGTTTTCATTTATAATCTAACTCTCATTGTTTAGTCCTTTGTCAAAAAATTTCATGAGGATATTCCTGTAGCAGCTCTGTTTTTCCTGTTTTTGTCATTGTCATTGGGAGCAGATTACGAGGAGATGGAAACGAATTCGGGAAAACCAAAAGAGGTTTTTGTCCACAACAAACTCATTCACAAAAAACTCTCTCAGTTTTGCAATAGTGTTATCATTTGAGAGATTCAAATTCATCTTTGTGGCCTATTTTCAGGGTTTGAATTATTTAATAATTTCCTGTTTTGGCCACAAATTTGTAGCACGTATTCTGATCGATTGAAGAGGAATTTTGAACAACCAAGAGATTTTTTTTTCATAACATACTACGTTAAAAAAACTTCTCTCAGTTTTTTCACAAGTGTCCTGGATCGAAAGATATGAAGGCGTATTTGAGACCCAAATTTTCAGAAATTCGCCAAATTTCCCAAAATCCAATTTGATATTTTTGGGTTAATTGTCTTTAAAGATTTTGAGTTCTCATGTAACTAATTGATGTAACTGTTTCAAATTTCAACCTAGAATGTAGTTATGGAACTACTTTACTTTTGTAATGATAAAAGGAAGACAAACATACAGTTTTGGGGTGGGATTTTTCACTCAATGAGAGGCTTTTGGAGATTTGATTTCTCAAGCTATCACTTATAACTCTTATGTAAGTGGATGAATATTATTGATTATATATAAACTGATAAGCCCTTTTACCTATCATGATTTTTCATTTCTGATCTGGTTGATTCTCAGTCTACAATTTCATTTATTGTTTAAAGGTTTATTCATGTAAATGCTTGTAGCCTGTGGGTGGAATTAGTATTTCATGTGTAATGTTTATGGATTATTGGAATGTGTTTGATCCCCAGTTTATCCAAATTGCATGATTCAGTTCTGTATTAGATTGTGGATGTTTATTTCCTCCTTGCTGATGAAGTTTTTAAAACCAAAACCCTAAAAACATGTTTTACTTAATTTTATTTATTGAGATTGTGTTGTCTTGTTCTTTAGTAGTCTGAGAACAATTTCTGGCACTAACATCTTTCACGCCATTGTTGGGGATGAAGCTGAAGTATATATTCCTTGGGATATCATTATTCATCCGATTTTGAGAGGTGGACAAAGTTAGAAAATCTTTTAGACTACAATTTTTCACGGATGACTCCATGATTAAAGATTCCACTGCAAGGAGAATTTTGTTGACAAAAAAATGAAGAAGCCAAATGGAAAAACTGGGTATCAGCTTGTTACTTTACTCCATGAGGTTTTGTTCTTATTCATCAGTTCTTTTCTATCTTTCCCATTGCATGTCAACATAATTATTTTTTCTTTTGTCTATTTCGATGATCATAAACCTTCAAGTACATATCCCTCTTTGGAAGAAGAAAATATGCATTCTTCTTGTTTTATTGATGTTGATCATATTCCTTCATTTGAAATACATGTGCAGCATGATATACATATACCCATATCTCTTGAAGCTGATTCTTCTGGTCATCTTGTAGAGAATAAAGCTAATCTATTACCTTCTACCATCATTGCTGAAACTTGCGAACATCTTTTTGAACCTCATTTCCGACTCATCGATTTTCAGTCTAGACTCAAACAGAAGATGTTTAAACCTCTTAGGCTGCCATCTCTCTTACATCCTTACCCTTCCTACTTTGTTGAATATCTTCCCCATTTTACTGAAAAAAGACCATATTACAGCAGAGAAGCATTTAGAATATTTTCATAATTTCATTGATATATTTGAAATCATGCAGGAGGATGTTGTCATGAGGTTATTTTCAAAATCCTTTGCTGGAGATGCTGGGTTTTGGTTTCGAAATTTAAAAGCTGATTGAATTGGATCGTGGTAAGAGTTACATGATATTTTTTTGAAGTATTGGGGTAAGAATAAATCTTATGATCAATTTATTTCCAAATTTTATAGTTTTAAAAGAGAGAATGATGAGCCCATTACTAAATTTAATTGGAGGTTTCAAAGTTTTTATATCAATATGCCTCCAGAGATCAGACCTTCGGAAAAACTTGCTATGGTATATTATGTGATGGCTCAACATTCAGATCTTGTCTTTTCCCTGTTACAAAGGAAATCATCATCTTTAAGAGAATTGTTTGAGGATGCAAAAGGAGTGGAGGAGAACATCTGAGCTTGCAAAATGCATTGAGATTAGGCTCATGTTGAAGATATACAAGCTTATGAACAGGAAGAAGAACGTACGTATCATTCAGATTTAAGACAATTTTCTTCATCATTTTCAGATTTTCATATGAACAAGGATATAAATGATGCTTGTATTGATTCTTCATATTAGTTTGCTGACTTTTTTGATGATAATATCCTTTTAGTGGATTATAGTAGAAATTTCTTAGTTCCTGCTATGAGATTATCATGTTATGAAGAAGAAGTTGCTACTCTTCAACCTCTTACTATTGATATAAGAAATAAATTGCCATTCTTGACTTATGGTCACTTTTAGAATTTTATTTGTTCAATTTTTTATCAAGGTTTTTATTTAAAGGTCGAGAAACAGTTTGAAAATCCCTTGGTTTCCATTCTTGATCCAAAGTTTAAAAAGAACAACAATGGAGAGGAAGAGAATGCTTCACTTTATGATGAATATAATGAAGACATTGAAGTTTTAAATAGGAAATTTCATGATCCCGTGGCTTCTTAGATGGAGTTGTATTTTTCAAAGGTTTCTAATGCTCCAGCTTTTGGCATACTTCCTATTTCCAGTCATAAGTATCAGCTACCTACAGACTCTTTATTGCATTTATCACATCTTTTGTGGGTTTTCTCAAACAGTAGCATGCATGGAATTATAATTCTCAGTCAAATGGTTTCTTGGCTTCATTGGAAGTATGATTACACTTGATTGGGTTGTTTTCTCTTATTAGAAGTAGGAGTAAATAGCAGAATAAGATCTCTATACAAGCATGTAGATTATTTTTAGTATGTTGGTTTGTAGTAGTATTTTGTCATTTCAGAGGTATGTGTTCAGAGTTTGAGAAAGTTTCATAGATTTGGTAAATGACTCCATCACCCAATGAATAAGGCACAATGTCTATAGGTTCTTGAAGCCTCATAAGGAGGACTTCATCCCGCAGCAACAGCCTGATGTTATAACTAGATCTTGTTCTTAGTTTATCTTTTATTTTTGTCCTAATTTTCAATAGTTGGTTTTAAATGATTTTACATTTTATGTTGATTTTAAGAATTTTGGACAATCAATAATTTTGGTTGGATTTAATGCTTTTAATGGTTGAATTATTTCATTATTTTAGTTTTAAGGTTTTTTGTTTGGGATTATTAGTTAATATGTAATATTTAAGATTTCAAAAAATTATAATAAAATTTTATTCCAAGTTTTGATTTATAATCCAACTCATTTTTGAGTCCTTTGTCAAATATTTTCATGAGGGGATTCCTGTAGCAGCTCTGTTTTTCCTGATTTTGTCATTTTCATTGGGAGAAGATTACGATGAGATGGAAATGAATTATGGAAAAAAAAAGAGTTTGTTGTCCACAATAGACTCATTCACAAAAACCTCTCTCAGTTTTGCAACAACTATTAGCATTTGAGAGATTCAAATTCCTCTTTGTGGCCTATTTTCAGGGTTTGAATTATTTAATAATTTCCTGTTTTAGTCACAAATGTGCAGAACATATTTCGATCAATTGAAGAGGAATTTTGAAAAACCAAGATAATTTTTTTTTCATAACATACTCTTTTAAAATAACCTCTCTCAGAGTTTTCACAGGTGTCCTAGAACGAGAGATATGAAGGCTTATTTGAGACCCAAATTTCCAGAAATTCGCCAAATTTCCCCAAATCCGATTTGTTATTTTTGGGTTAATTGCCTTTAAATATTTTGAGTTGTCATGTAACAAAGTGATCCAACTATTTCAAATTTTGACCTATAAGTTAGTTATGGAACTTCTTTGCTTTTGTAATGATAAAAGGAAGACCAACATACAGTTTTGGGGTGGGATTTTTCACTCAAGGAGAGGCTTTTGGACCTTTGATTTCTCAAGCTAGAAATTATAACTCTTATGTAAGTGAATGAATGTTATTGATTATATATAAACTGATAAGCCCTTTTACCTATCATGCTTTTTCATTTCTGATCTGGTTGATTGCTCAGTCTACAATTTCATTTCCTGTTTAAAGGTTTATTCATGTAAATGCTTGTAGCCTGTGGGTAGAATTAGTATTTCATGTGTAATGTTTATGGCTTATTGGGATGTGTTTGATCCCCATTTTATCCAACTTGCATGATTCAGTTCTGTATCAGCTTGTGCATGTTTATTTCATCCTTGCTGATGAAGTTTTTAAAACCAAAACCCTAAAAACCTGTTTTACTTCATTTTATTTACTGAGATTGTGTTGGCTTGTTCTTTAGTAGTCTGAGAACAATGTATGGCACTAACAGAAGGAATATACAACTAAGTGTGTAGAGAGTAAGTAGAAGAGTTGATCCAGGATGGGTGCAGATTAGTAGGAGTAGAGAGAATGAGAGGAGAAGATTGAGTCTGAAAGACATATCTCAAGAAAAGTCTGCAGATCGTAGACTGCAAGGTGCTATACACAATTTCTCATGCCAGAAGAAGATCACTTGGTGGTTTTTCCCATATGGGTTTCCACGTTATTTTACGTGTTGAATGAACGGTCATATTAAATGTTTATGTGAATGTTGAATTATTTTCTTACTTTATATTGATTAGTTACAGTTGAATGTATTCCCTATATTGATTAATCAGTGAATGAATGAGAGTTAAAATAATTGTAGGAATGTTGTGTATAAGATTGTGGTTAAACTCCTAAGTCAAAGCACAAGTCGCAAAATGTCTGTTGATACAGGGGATCAGCTGCATTGCACCAGTTGTGGGGGTTATAGACGGTGTTGTATCATGCACACTAGCATACAATTTTGTCTAGTCGCACCAGAATAGACTCCATCATCCCTTTTTCCTTTGTCGAGTGCCTTGGTTGTGCACTAAGGGACTATAATTCCCTCGCCAACTGCGGAAACGTGGTTCTAGCAGTTACCCATTAGATATCTTGGGTGAGACTGCACATGATTCATAGGTGTTTTAAAATTATCTTTCTCTATTGGGCCGATGTCCTGTGGTTTATTCTTTCTATTGTGGTGTTCTTGAACCATAGGTCTAGACAAGAAGGTGATAGAGGCCAACAAGAATTCAACTAGTGAACTTGGGATTTGTATAGTATTAGAATTATTCATAGGTATGGTAGATAGAATTGATGGTGGTATGAATGATTTGATGCCATGTATATAATCCTTCAAACATTTTTCTAAATCATAATTACAGAGTGAGGAAGAGATGCTTAAAGATAAGTCAGGATTTAGTGAAAAATCACAATTATTGAGAGATGAATCTAGAAGACTAATTGGTGGGTTATCAAAGAAAGGATATGATATTTGTGATATTGATATATCAGAAATGAATCTATATCATATACATGAGGAAATTATTTTACTCTCACACTCAAGTCATAGTTTATATCACATTGGAACTACGAACTATGACAGTGTTCTGAGGAATCAACGAGCTTATCTAACTCATATGGAACCTCGATGTTGTGATCTCATTAAGCTGAGACATGATGGCTATATTGTTCTTAAAATAATTATTCTCTATATTAAATCATTTCCTATCATTTAAACACTTGGATTTTCTCCCTTTCTTCTTAACCTTCTTCACTGAATCTTCATCAGTAGGCTTCGAACTTTCATCTTCAATTTTTTACTTTGGCTTCTTCTCTTTCACAATTTGATTTTATTTGTATTTGGTATTATTACTTCCTTGAGATATGAGAGAATGATCCATTCTCTTGGAATATCTAAGAGAACCCATCTGGATCAATTTGTCTTTCTCCTTTGTTACCAAATCAAAGAAAGTACACGAAGAAGGCATTTTCCAATTAGAAACATCAAGCATAGTAGCCTGAAAAGTAGACACAAAAACTTAGTATTCATGAGCCACTTTGGAAAGAATGGAAATGAATAATTGATCCTATTTCTTCTCAATCCCAAGATGTTTGATAATTATAACAAGTGACTTTAATTTGGTGAAGAAACCCTTAATAGAATTGAAACTGCTTGGACTCATTAAGAACAACTCAATCTCCAACTGATGTGATCTTAATTCATCTTGAACTACAAAGAGAGACTCATGTTTGGTCCATACTTGGTTTGAAGTTGTTAAACCATATAGATGAAAGAGTATATCAGGATAAATATAGAGTAAAATCAATCCATATGATTCATCCAACCTATTATGCCACTTAGATTTCTCAACCATAGAATTTGGTTCATTTTGCAATACCATAGAAACTCTATAGAGTCCCTTACTACACAATAGAAGGCCAATTTTGGCTTTCCATTCGTGATAGTTCAAGGGATTCAATATCATATTTGAATAAGAATGCATATTGATATGTTGATGCACTCAAGGAGAGACTCTCTCAAACCTACACAAAACAAAACTAGGAGAAAATATTGTAAGCTTAGATCAAGCTCTTCTTTGGAGAGGGATAGAAGACTGGATGCGCTCCTCAACTCTGTATAACTTGAGAAACATTGTGATTTTATACCATGTAGAAATAATATGTGAAATTCTATGAGAAAATATGCTAATTACAAGCACAGGAAATAGGTCTTGATACTAAGATAATTCTCACAAGCATACATAGGAAAAATAGAGAGAAGAATAGAGACTGAATCACATGAATGAGGAGATGAATATTGGAGTGTATCCTTCCATTGAATAATGATGAATAATAGTGTACATAAATAGTACATACCTTATAGGTAAAATCAATTTGTATTGGAGACAACTCATCAAGCTCAGAAAGGAAGACATACTAAATATGATAAACCCCCATTGGTGGCTAAAGCGCTTCCCATCAGTGAAGGACCTCATGAATTAGAAAAATAATGAGTGATTTGTTAGGACTGATGCAAAATAATGATAATCCTCGTATATGGAGAGAAAATCATGGAGGATGGGTTGGAAACAAAAGATACCAATTTCCTAGTTAACTAGCTCTACCTTATGCACATAAAAGCTGGATAAGAGCATAATAAGGAAGAATCTACAGGAAAACACAATTAATAAATACGGGAGTCAATAGAGTGGTCAAGATCAACCATGAATCAAAATCAAAGTATTTTTTGGGTATATATTCCAAGTGTTAACTTTGTAGTGCAATTGGATGCCAACTATCTAGGTTCGTGGGTAGTAAATTAATCCAAATTGATTAATTATTGTATGCTAAGTTGTCAGTGGATTTATAATATTTCAATAGATACTGCACCTTTGTTAGCACAAATTTATTTCTACAGAGTTGAGAGGAGCTTAAGGAAAGGGAAAAGGATTATATTTTAAATTTTGGTTGATATGATCGTGGGGCTAAGAGATTGGGGAAACACAACAAGGATAAAGAATTTGATCATTAGGAGATAGAGAGGCTCGCTCAAAGAGATAATTTAATGGAATATGAACCAAATGTATAGAGTTTGGGAATATAATAAACCCACTTCATAACTTAGTGTACAATATTTAATCAATTTTGATTAATTTCCTACCCACTAGCCTAGATAGTTGGCATCCACTTGCACCACATGGTCAACACTTTCCATATATACTTTAGTAGCACTTTAATCTTTATTCTGGGTTGATATTTTCTACTTTATTAACTCCCAGAATGACTAACTTCGCTTTCCTATAGATTCTCTCTTTTATTGCTTTATTCCATCTTTTCAGTGGATATGGTAAAGCTAGTCAACTAGGAAACTGCTATATTTTGTTGTCAACCCATCCTCGATGATTTCCTCTCCATATTCCAGGATTAGCATGTTTTACCATAATACATGAAAACTAACTAATGATTTTTCTAATTCATGAGCTCCGTGACTGATTTGGGAAGTGCTTTAGCCACCTATGGTGGTTTATCATATTTAGTAACTCTATATTTCTCAGCTTGATGAGTTGTCTGCGATACAACTCGATTCTACCTATGAGGGATGCACTACCTATGTACACTATTATTCATAATTATTCAATGGAAGGATACACTCCATTATTAATATCTTCATTCAAGTGATTCAGTCTCTATTATTCTCTCTAGTTTTCATGGGTATGCTTGTGAGACTTATCTTAGTAGCAGTATCTACTCCATGTGATTCTTCTTAGAATATTTACTCATATAATTAGAGCTTATATTCCTACATAAATTTCAGAGATATTTCAGTTAAATTGCTTTGAAATGAATGAAATAAGTTGTTATGATAATACCAACTCCCAATAAAGATGAAAGTACTCGTAAGAGAAGTTTTTCATAAATAATTGAGATTGAGGATGAAGACCAAGAAGCAAGAAAAACACCAAGGGTGGATTCAGATAAAGAAATGGTTAAAGTTGAAGACAATAAGATGAAATAAAATATTCAGGGCCCACTTGTTCAAGTACAAGAACATAGTTTTGTAGAGGTACAAGACAATGTTTCCAGTGATAGGTACAAGTCCAGAAATAGCTTATATACTAGATATGGTCGAGATAAAAAAAATTCTACAGAAAAAATATTTGAATCTTTTTCCTAAGGTAAGGGATATTTCACAAAAGGAAATTTCGTTTGTCACTGTAAAAGCTCATGTGAAAAATAAATTAAATTTAGTAGTGGCTAGTGAGGAGAGTGTCAAAAATTGAAAAATCTAGCTACCCAATTGATTCATGCATCTGAATTGAAAATTTTGGAGAAACAAAAAGAATCATTGTCTCAAGAGTTAAATGAAAGTAAAGCTAAATTGTTGAAATTTGTTGAAGAGAAAAGTTAATGGCATAAAGAAAGGGTTTTACTTATAGCCAAAATTGATGTCTTGAATCAAAATGGAATAATTTTGGAAAAAGAAAGAAAAAGAAGGATAGGTGGAAACATGTAAGCCTAGTACAATAACAAGTACATAAACTATTGTTCAAGCTATGTCACAAGTTAGCTTGAGAAATTAAAAGATGAATAGATTAAAAGTAGAAAATAAAAAATTGGATGAAATAGTTAAAAAGAAGGAAGAGGAAAATAGCTTATTTGAGAATAAAAATAAGGAGCAACTTGAGAAGAATGAAAAAATTAGTAGAGAAATTTTGAGGGCAGTTTCTAGTGCAAGGGACCAAGCATATTATTTGGGATATGATTATCACTGAGGCTACCAAGGGGACCTTGGATAAAATTGAAGTTGCAAATAGGCCTTCTATTCATGACAATTCAAAGTATTGGAAAGTTTTTAAATATGATTTGAAAATTAAAATATTTTTCAAATGTCAGATGAATTTTCTAATACAATTATTGATGGAGAAAATCAGAATCTTAAATATGTTGAAGGAAATGAAGAGTCCACATTTGAAAATGAGGAACACAAAAAGCTTAAAGGCATGATTGGTGGAAAGGACATTATTCATATCAAAAGTAATGTTATTCCAAAAGGAATCATGCGTTTAGATAAATTATTTGATAGAAATGATGTAGAAAAAAATACCAAGGTATATCCCCATGAAGATGAAATTCAGGATCAAAATATTGGAATAGAGGATCAACCTAAGATATTAAATATTTCAAAAGTTTTTCGTAAAGAGTAGAAGAAGAATATGTTGAATTGATGAAGAATTTATGATGTTTTTTGCATGGAGATATGAATATTTGAAAGAGTATTATACATCCATCATACAAAATACAATTCCAATAAAACCAGATGAAAAACGTTGTAGGAAGAAAATCAGAAGGATAAACCCCATGTTACTTCCACTAATTGAAAAATAAGTCAAAATGATGTTTCAAAATTATTGTCACACTTAGATTTTCAAAGTGGTTATGAAACTTAGTCCCTCTCAATAATAAGAATGGTGAAATATGATTGTGTGTTGATTTCATAAATTGAAATAAATTTCATTTGAAATATAACTATCTTTTGCCTAACATGGATCATATTTTACAGAAAGTTGTGGGAGTAGAAACAATATTTATAATGGATATTTTTTCAGGATACAATCAATAACGGTAAACCTAGAAGATCGTGAGAAAACAACATTTACAACACTTTGGGGAACTATTATATATGATAAAATGACATTTGGGTTGATGAATGAAGGAGAAACATTTCAAAGGGTGATGGATATTGGATTTGTAGATGAAAATGACAAATTTGTAGTTGTATATATATGGATGACATCATAGTTTATTCAAAATCTAATAGAGATCATATCAAACATCTAGACAAACTATTCTTGAAGTATACAAGGTTTGGTATATATTTGAGTCCATAGAAATCAAATTTTTCCATGTAGGACCGTAAATTGTTGGGCCACATAATATCAAAATATGGGATTAAAATTTATCTCGACAGGTTGAAGGCTATTCAGAAAGTGGAAATACTAAGGAACAAAAAGGAGATTCAGTCTTTCATTGGGAAAGTAAATTTTCTGAGAAGATCCATTCCAAGTTTTGCAGAAATTTTGAGAAATGTAACAAATATGTTGAGAAAGGAAAATGACATTAAATAGACTTTCGAGGCTAAAATATCCTTCAATGATATTGTCGGGCCCCAAAATTCCCCTTTTTAACCACATCTTTTATACCCTATTTTTCTTGTCTTCTTCCATTTTGAGTACCAAATAGAAATTCTTTCCTCACTTGAGACTTGAATCTTCATAGGTATGATTATTTATTGTTTCATCTTATTATTTCTTATGATTGTTATGATCAGGACTTTGCTTCTTGATTTATATTAACTCATTATGATTTCACAAAGATAGTGCAAGTTGTGAGAGAGTATAGTTGTAGCAGACCAAGTTGTCCAAAGAGGATATGAGAATTCACTATCAGCTGTGACTTGCAAGTCCCGTCTATACACATGGATCCAACTAAGGGTCATCATTCCACGCGGGCTGCGATAGACATGGCTGCAACAGACTTAGATACAATAGCGCGCCATTGCTTGAAGTTAGCTACAATCATCCAGGCCTCTCTTGAATTGGTTCTATTATTCATTTACTGTCTTCGTAAACATAATTTCCTATATTCCCTGCCTTTGTTTAATTCAACTCATAGCTTTAATAGTGCATGTAATAGGCAAGCCTGAATATTATAGATATTCATGGATTCCCGATATTAGTGAGTGAGGGTTATGATTGTTGATGTATATGTACAAGGAAGTATTCAGAGCCAGGGGTTGGACAATATCAAATTTTATTGTGTAAGATGTAGCAGAGACTGTACCTTCATTTCACCATTTTAATACAAGGAGCAGGATTCTTTAGATCTCTGTGTTTTAGCTTGTGTTAGTTTCGACGTCTCTATTCGATGGCTGGGCCCTCATTTTCACAAAGATCATCGAGTTAATTAGATTTTTTCTTAATTAGTTGTACAGTGTGGATGTTACATTGTATGCATTTTTTTCAATAGCTGCAATAGTCATGTTAATCGTTGTGTTTCCTTGAATACTCAGTACTTTCATTTCCTTTAAGCTGCAGCAGTGTGGTGTGACAGTCAATTGTGTAGGTTAGCTTCTTTTATGCATGTGTGTGATACTTGTAACAATTAAGAATTCCCTTAGTTTCCTTTCAATTAATTTTCTTTCTCAGGTTTTCTAACTCAGGTAGACTATGGTTTAGAACTGTTGATTCAATTCATGTTATTTCTCATTTCTAGATTAAGGTTGGATTAGCTAGTCATAATGGATCTACATATAGTCTGGTAAATTAGGATTTAACTTTTTGCAAAAGTGATTCTAGCTATTTCTTTCAGGAATCATTCATTACTTGATTGTAGTTGTACGAAGTAATTGAAATTATGGATTCTTAGATAGGTACTTTAGATCAGTTTGATTATGGGAGGATCTTGATAAAATAGATAAGTAGGATAGTTTATTCATTCATCAACTACTTAGTGTTTAAGAATAGACTATGTAAGTTATATTTGAAATAAAATACTTCCCTGCGTTGACAATTTATATTGATCATTCTGCATGATGGTTTTAATTAACTGGCATATAGAGTGACCAACATTTTGGCAATGTTACTGGGGAAGGTAATTATTAGACACCATAGTAGTTGAATCTATTCATTTTTCTTTAGTTTTTAAGTTTGCATGTTTTGGGTTGCATGAATATGAGAAGAGTATAGTGTGACATTCATATAACCCCTAGAGCTCCTCAGAATATTAACATTGCAGGTGGTCGAGGTTGTGGTAGAAACCCAGCATTGGGAAGAAGAACATTCATTGAGGATCTAGTTTCCAGAACGAATTACTCTACTAGAGATTTCCATTTGGGGTCCTCCATTAGAAGAATCCCAATTACCCCTAGGGTAGAAGCATCAGTTTCCATAGTGGAGAACACAGGAGGAGTTGCAACACCCTCAGGTGTCCCTACAGAGGAAGATAGAGTTAGTGCTGTGGGA
This sequence comes from Pseudotsuga menziesii, assembly GCA_001517045.1. NCBI lineage: Eukaryota > Viridiplantae > Streptophyta > Pinopsida > Pinales > Pinaceae > Pseudotsuga > Pseudotsuga menziesii. The sequence goes on from LPNX010716996.1 coordinate 379,273, forward strand.
GAAGGCGATGGATACATGGTCTATCACATTAATGGGAAGGAGGTTACAAAGGATGAGTGGACATAGTTTCATAAGAATAAGGAGGATTAGAAAAATCAAAGGAAGGAGAGAGAAGAATAAAATATGAATTACAGATGCAAACCAAAAGATCATGAAGAGGTGATGGGGGGAAATCATCACAATGATGATGATCCCCTCCCTGAGGGGATAGTTGGCATGCTCTACTTCCCAATTCAATAGCCAGTGGGACAAGCCCCCATGAAAAACATATCACCATCGGTATTAGCTCATTTTCATGGGAAGGCCACAGAGGATCCGGATGATTTCATCTTCGAGTTTGACATCCTCTGTCAGAGCTATGAATACACTTCCAATGATCAAAAGTTAAAACTTTTCCCTGCTAATTTGAAGGATAATGCACTACATTGGTTCATGATCCTTGGTGGTGAAACTGTCACCACGTGGGACCAAATGAAATAGGTGTTCCTAGAGAAATACCTAGAGTACTACAACCACAAATATAAAAGAGAAGAGTTGTTCAAGATGGTACAAAGGGACGAATTAAGTTTGGAATATTTTGTTGAGAGGCTCTTGTACAATGTGCAGAGGGCTAGATAGACTAATATGGGGTTAGATGTGCTCAAGATAATCCTTATTCATGGGATTAGGAAAGACTACCTAGGTATGTTGAACCTGTTGGGAAAGGGGGATATCTCAAAGGAATTCTTTGAAAATATTGTTGAATTATGCAAAAGGTATTCCAAAGGATCTTTCAGGACCAACAAATGGGATAAATTGGAACAAGATGTCTTCGACAAAACACAGAAGTCATCAAATGGAGGAGCCACCCGAGTAGAAATAGGCAACCGTCTCAAGAACTTCAAAATAGAAATTATGAGCTCCATCTTCTCAGAGATAGATGTACTGAGGGTGAAGAAGAAATGAGCATTAGAGTATCTAACACTCGGTGTATTCTGCCCCAGATGTTGGAAAAAACATTCCCTGAAGGTGTGCCCACTCATCAAGGTATAAGAGTGTCATCTCTGTGAACTAAACCATGATACAAAGGACTGGCCCTCACTACCTCAAGTGAAGGAAGTTCTACAAGAATCAACTCCAGATATGGAACCAACCTACTTCATTTCCTAGAAAAATCCTTGGCAACCTCGAAACCAATGTATGACTCCATAATCGTTTCCAATTTCGGATAATATTAATAATTGGAATAATATGCATCACATGAATACACAATTCCCTTCACCTTATTCCAACCATTAATGGCATCCTTCTCAATGTCCTATGCAGAATTTCAACTCTTGGAACTCTTGGACATAGCCACCAAACCAACAGAATTCTTGGTCTCCTAGGTGGAGGAACTTCCATCCAGGAGACCAGCTTCTACACCGACAATACCCTCCTCAACAATACCCTCAGCCATACCAGTAGTACTAGCAGCTGTAACTACAACTCTAGAGTAATGTTGCACCTAATATTCCTATACAACTGCAGCTCCCTACTCAAACTATCCCCAACCCAAACAATAAAGGATTCCAACAGTTTGAGACTGCCAACATGCCCACTTACTCCATTACTTTAGTTCCCTGTAACAACATACACTTACGATCAAGGAGAGTAGTGGAGCCTCTAGTCATTGAGGATGTTCCATCCTTTGTGTCTGAAGAAAGGATGAACCAACAATACTCATCCCACACAACAGTCCCCATTATTGAGGATGCTAAAAGTACTACTGAGACACCAGCTGAAACACATAGAGAAACAACTATTGAAACACAACCTACACAACTGATTAGAGAACCTCCATATTCTGAAAGTTTGACACTACATAAATTAGTGGAACAACCTCAGTTTAACCTCTTAGGAGAGTTGAAAAATATTTATGTCAAAATTCCACTGTTGCGGACCCTCCATGATGTGCCTATTTATGCCAAAATAGTCTGAGACATGTGTGTAAGAAAACTAGGTAGAAAACCTAGATATCCTCCCACTATCCATGTCATAGGGAAATTATCTAAATTGATAATGGGAAAAACTCTCTAGGCCAAATATAATGACCCTGGGAACCCTACTGTCACAGTGTAGTTTGGGAACACACAGATACCAAATGTGCTAGTATATCTAGGTGCATCCATTAATGTTATGACCATAGAAACTATACAAAAACTTGGGCTCACCAATATTAGGACAACCCCTACCATTGTAGAAAGCCAACAGGTCCACTATAAAACCTAGGGGAATCTTGGATGACCTCACTATCTTAGTTGACTCATGGGAGTACCCTGCTAACTGCTTGGTTTTACAACCCAATTCCCAGCTAGGGGGACACCTGCTGATCCTGGGAATACCTTGGTTAGCCAAAGTAGATGCTTGCATCAACTGTTGGTCACGGTCTATGACCATCTCAGATGGGACCAAAACAAAGAACCTGACCCTGTATCCTCCAACTTGACCTAGTCTAGAAGCTGAAACTCCATTATGCATGGAGCTAGAAGAAGAGGAGGGCATTCAACCGTTGTTAACAATAGGGAAGGACTTGACTTTCAAGGATGAAACAGAGGATGATTCCATTAATAATTTCATCAGTAGGCCCACTTCTGTCAACAAAATTTTTTATCAGATACTAAATAATAGGTGAAGAAGAGTAAGAAAATACCATAGAGGAGACATTAGTCAGTGACACCCACATAATTCTAGTTCTAAAAAATTTGAAAAGTGCTCCAGTTGAGATAGAGCTAGGAAAAACACTGAATATCAATCCCAATCACGCTCCTGATGAACATGACTGCTTGAAAAATAATAAGGGGGCATTTTCCTAGGATTATACGGATATGAAGGGTATCCCTTCTAATCTGTGCACCCAACACATTTATATCAAGAGTGACTCTCAGCTTGTGTGCCACCCACAACGGAGGATGAACCCCAATATTAGAGACATTGTGAAGGAGGAAATTCAAAAACTCTTGGAAGCAGGTTTTATATACCCGGTCTCAGACAACGAGTGGGTTTCTCCACTCATGATAGTACCCAAGAAGAATGGGAAATGGATATTCTACGTATATTACAGAGAGTTAAATAAGGAAACACAGAAAGATCACTTTCCTCTACCTTTCATTGATCAGGTACTTGATACCCTATCTAGGAAGAAGTTTTTCTCCTTTTCAGATGGGTTTAGTAGGTACAATAAGATCCTGAATGCTCGTGAGGACCAATAAAAAACCACGTTCACCTGTCCCTGGGGTATCTTTGCATACAGGGTACTCCCCTTTGATTTGTGCAATGCACCAGCCACCTTTCAGAGAGCTATGATTGGCATATTTTTGGAGATGGTCAATGAAAGTATGGAGATTTTCATGGATACTTTACCCCATATGGCAGTGACTTTGAGGAGGCATTGAAAAAATTAGAGAAGGTTTTAACATGCTATGAGAAGACACAACTATCTTTGAGCACTGAAAAGTTCCATATTATGATGAGTGAGGGTGTAGTGATGGGCACTTTATCTCTATTGATGGTATCTAGGTAGATCCATCCAAAATTAGGGTAATTGAAAATATACCCACTCTTGGAACATAGAAAGAGGTACTTATCCTTTTAGGTCATGCTGGTTATTATAGGAGATTTATAGAAAAAATTTACAAACTAGATTCTCCTTTATTTACACTATTGATGAAGGATGTACAATTTATTTGGAATGATGCATGCCAGATAGAGTTCACTGAACTTAAGAAGAGGTTGTCTACATATCCTATATTAAGGGGGCCCAATTGGGTTCTACCTTTCCACATTTATTTAGATGCCTCTGACACTACTATTGTAGCAGTGTTGGGACAACAGGATGGTCAAGCACCATATGAAATTTACTACATCGGTAAAAACTTGGCTCCTGCTGAACTCAATTACAATATTACAAAGAAAGAATTTTTAGCCATTGTCTACTCCATTAAAGAATTCATGCATTACATCTTTGGATATCCCACCTTTGTACACACTGACCACTCAACCATCAAGTATTTAATGAACAAACCAATTAAAAATTCTAGGATAACTAGATGGTTGTTACTATTATAGGAATTCAATATTACCATTGTTGATAGACCTAGGAAAGAAAATGTTGTTTCTGATTTTTTATCTCGTTTTACTAACAATGATGATAACTTACCAGTTTAAGATTATTTCCTAGATGAACATTTAGTTGTAGTTTCTTCTCATTCCCCTTGGTATGCAGATGTTGCTAACTATTTGGCTACAGGAAAGCTTTTGACACATTTATCAAAGAGAGATAAAAGGAAAATTATTCAACAAAGTGCCAGGCATTGTTGGATAGATGGTCATGTTTTCTACACAGGTCCTGATCTTGAGATCAGAATATTTGTTAGGGAGGATGAAGTCTTCCATATCTTGAATGCCTTTCATGATAAGCAATGTGGAGGAAATTTTACATATGAAAGGACGGGTCATAAGGTGTTAAGAATGGGCTATTATTGGCCAACAATTTTTAGGGATGCGAAGAAGTATGTCCAGGGTTGTGACAGTTGTCAGAGAATGGGCCAACCTAATAGACTGGACAAAATTCCTTTGCAACCATAGTTGGTGGTTGAACCCTTTGACAGATGGGCCTTATATTTTGTTGGGATATCAACCCTTCATTGAAGAAAAAATATTACATTTTAGTTTGCACTAACTACATGACAAATGGGTGGAGGTTGTGGCATTGGTGAAAGCCAATGACCAGGCTATAATAGACTTCCTGTACAGGGAAATCTTCACCCGTTTTAGAGTACTCAAGGAAATAATCACAGATGGAGGACCATAGTTTGTGTCACATAAATTTGAATCTTTCCTACATAAGTACCATATTCAACATAGGATAACTTCACCTTACCATCCCCAGGCCAATGGACAGGCGGAAAGTACCAATAAAGTTATCGAATCTATCCTTACTAAAAAAGTCAGAAGCCATCGTAGAGACTGGGTTGACAAGCTTCTGGAAGCACTCTGGGCATATCGTACTACTTGGTGCAATACTACATGGTTCTCCCCCTGTGAATTGGTGTATGGTAATACTTATGTCTTCTCTATCGAATTTGAAATAAAATATTTGAATATGGCCATGAATGTAAACTTGGATGTAACAGAGGCATGAAGGAGTAGACTAAATCAATTAAATGAACTTAATGAAAAACTTATAGCTGCAGTGGACCAAATAGCATTGATTTAGCAGCACCGATTCAAATGGCATGATCAGTTCATGAAGAAGAAAGTCTTCTGTGAAGGATATTGGGAATTATTATATTATTCAAGGTTTAAAAGGGACTTCAAAGGTAAGCTACGCACAATATGGTTGGGTCCATATCAGATAGACAAAGTGTTTGATAATGGTATAGTCTGCTTGGTCACCATCGACGAAAACCATACACCATTATTTTCTAATGGTCACAAGCTATGACTGTACCAAAAACCAATATCAAGGGATGCATTTATTTCATAGGTTGTAGCTGATCTGGGATACCAGTTAGTGCAAGGGAAGGAATCTTTCTCTGCCCTTGTCAATCTTTAGAATGTCACTATCATTTCCACACAAATAAATTTTTGTAGATAAATAAATTCATGTTTATTGTTTTTATTTCTTATTGCTTTGTTTTCCTTTATACTTGATCGTTTTTTTGAAGAATCTTTGCCAGAAATAGCATAAGGAGCAATGGTCATGACTAGGCCTGATGATTATGAACATCTATTCTAATTTCCTGCTTTGAAAAAATCTCCATGAAGAACAAAATAATTTGAATGATGAGTAGTTTTGTGTAGCTACGACTTTGTAAGACCTTCCCATTCCATTCCACACAACTGTTACTCCGTAAAAAATGACAATTTTCCTGTTCCGTGCAGCTGCGACTCTGTAAAAACGTATTATTTCCCCATTCCGTGTAGCTACAAATCCATGAAAACCTGCCTATTTTTTCATTCCGTGTAGCTATGAATCCGTAAAAACTTGCCTATTTTACCGTTCCGCATAGCCGCGACTCCGTAAAATCCTACCTATTTTTATGTTCCACGTGGCTATCACTTCGTAAAGCTTGCCTATTTTTCCGTTCTACGTAGCTACAATTCCAAAAAACTTGCCTATTTTTTCAATTCTCGTAGCTGTGACTCCACCAATTCTAGCAGACCTTTTCTGTATTTCGCGGTCGCGCCACCAATTTTAGAAGAATTTTCCTATTTTTCGTGGCTACAAATCCTCCATATTTATCCACAGAGGGGCTGTAAATCCTCTATATTTGTCTGAACTTTCTTCCGCCCATGATTTTGTTGATTCTGACTCACCTCACGACTTCAATTATGTTTTCGTTAAGGTTAAAAAGACGGTTTTTGGCTCGCCCAAAGGAACATTATCATAGCATGCGCGCAATTATGTTTAAAATTGGTGGAAGCATTTAAGACACTGTATTATCTTGAGAAGTCACAGATCATTGCATAATTTCTAAGGTACAGTTCCAATTATTTAAATGATTATGAATTAAGTATATTTGACAAAATTAATTGTGCTCACCTTTTTATAACTGCCATTATACCCATGCTTCGTTAACTTTCCATCTGCATGATCTTATGGGTACTTGATCGTATCTTACGATCGTCAACTTTTTCCTAATTTGGGGCCAAATCTTACCAATGATTCCCTACCTACGACTGTCTTAAATTTATTAATTTTCTCAACCCCAACATTAGTTTTTCGTGCATGACCCTGTGTTGTAACCTCCATTACTGGGCCTGTAAATTGTTGAACTAATACCAGCATTCAAGTAAAGGAACCATGGGTATCCCAGAAAGACATGAACCCACAAACATGTAGAAATTGTGCAGAAATGATGAGGTTTTTTCCATCTTTGTAGTTGCTGGTTGGACTGGGTTTTTCCAACGATTAAGTGGTTTTCATCGAGAAACAATTTTGTAGTTTTCTTTGAATCTCACAGAAACTCGTTCAGAGGTTATGGGTTTACATATAAAAGTTACCGGGGATATTTTAGTAGAGGTAATGATCCTTCCTCAAAGTGGAAGAGACTGGCTTGGAAGACGAATTCGAAATCCTGTTGTAATGCAAGAGTTTCTGCTAGCCAGTGAACAATTCCACCAAGCAAAGAGGGGGATAGCATTACAGTGACTGCCTCATCCATGGAATGAAGTGGCGGTCTTCTTGAAGAAGTACATTATGTGTGAAGGTAGATATCAAACTATGTATTTCTATGAATTCCTTTTACTTTCTCATTTATGCCATAGGGATTTAATCAATATGCCATTTTATCTATTTAAAGACTTGCATCATATGGCAATATTTTTGAAATTGTCCAGACACCCATACTCATCCCTTACCCATCACAGCCTATTTAAATTCCTCATATTAAGGGGATTAGCTCAGAGAAACCAAACCTGGGAGCTGTTTACTAGGTTTTCCAATAGAATATGAAGCACTTGCACTCTTGATGGGTGTTCAAACACAGGAAGAAGAGGAGGCACCAATCCAGTTGGGGGGAATGGTAGAAGAACAGGAGGACCAGAGTCTCTCCAATTTAGTTGGGGGGGAAGATGAGGCAAAATCAGATAATTAGGAAGAATGGGATGAAACAGAATCAGATAATCAGGAAGAAGGGGATGAAACAAAATCTGATAGCCAAGAAGAAGAATCAGGTGAGGATGTAGTAGCAACAAACCTTGTAGAAGAGATAGAGGATTTTGGGGCTCCGTCAACAGAAGCTAAAATTGGGGCAACATTTGATGCTTCGACAATTGAAGTTGAAGATATAGGAGATATCATGACAGAAGAAAATGTAGATGTTTTCACAATTGAATCATCTCCAGAATGGATGGGAACTCTTATCGAGGTGGAAACAGAGATGGAAGAGACCAGAGATGACGCTGAAATAAGAAACATTCCTTCTAGATCAAGTGCAAAATTGGAAGCCTCTCTACCACAAAGGAAGAGAAGAAGATCAAAGGAGGAGGTGCAGGCATAAAGGCTGGTGAGAATAAGGAGAACCATATCAGTTGCAGCAAGAGAAGTAGCATGGAAAAAATGGGCAAATATTGAAGTAAGCATTGAATTTCCCATCTTGAGACCTAAGGAAAATGTTGCCCCACAAGAAGTTGTTGTATAGGAACCTCAAATTGAGGGAATTCTATTTGAAAATGGTATTTTGAAGGAAGAGGTGCAAGTGTTTCAGAAGGAAATGGAAATATGGAAGGAAACATGTCAAAAACATGTGGAAAGGAGATTGAACACACTGGTGGAAGATGTAGATCATATTGAAGGATCACTTTTAGCTAAGAAAGGTGATGAATTGAAAATTGTAATTTTCCCTAAATGTTGAGAAATCTTTAGTAAATCGGGATACAAAGTCACAGTGCATGCATTTGTGGCACAAAAGCCCACACAAAAAATTGGAGAAGAGAGAGGAACATCTGCGGGAGAATTGAGAGATAAAGAAGAACTGGAAGTGGAAAGGATTTTCAAGGTAGAGTTAAGGGAATGTGATGAATTCAAGCTTAGCCACAGGGTTTTGTTACACAAGAACCAACAAGCCTGGAATTTTTTTTGGAATATGCTACTCAATTGGAAGTGAGTGAGCCAAAGGTTGAGACAATCCCTGACCTGAACCTAGGAGTTTTTACTATGACTCGAGAACAATCCTAGGACATAGATCTAGTGGAGGGAGAACTTCAGCAACAGGAAAATGTTGAAGTTGACCAGGATGTTGTCACACAAGAACCAACATCCTCAAAAAACCTTATTGAGACTAACATTCGGCTAGGGGAAACTGATCTTGAGGTGGACATAATCCCTGATGTGGAATTAAGAGAAGATGAACAGATGTAGTCTAAACCATTAGGGGATACTGAAGCATTTGGGGACTAGTCTCATCTATCTGGGGACACTGAAATAATCAGGGACCAACCTCATCTCTCATGGGATATGGAAGTAACTCAAGAGAAAACCAATTTTATAGAGGATCTGAAAGAGTAGGAAGCTATTACACAAGAACCAACATCCCTGCAGCCCCTTGTTGAAGCCACAACCGAGAATCAAGAATTTCTAGGTGAAACTCAAGAAGATACTGAAACTACAACATAGGAAGATGTTGCCACATAAGAACCAACATCTTCACCATTGACTGTTGAATTTGAAAAAAAGAGGTTTCAGGAAGGAGGTGTTGTCACACAAGAACCAACATCCTCAGAATTGATTGCAGAAGTATAATGGCAGGAAGAATTTGTTGAACCACTGGTAGAAGAGGAAGTTGTTTCACTTCCGATCTAGAAAAATCACGTTGAAACATTGGATAATAAGGTATGGATGCAATCTTCCCAAGAATTTTTCGATTTAGTTTCTGATGAGGAGAAGGTCGCAGGAGAGGAAAAGATTCAAGTTCTACTAGAAGAACTCTCACTACTGAAAAAAGAAGTAAAGAAATGGAAAAGTGAGCTGGATAGATATTAGAAAGGAATGATTCCTATTGTTCAACATAGGAATACTATCATGAATTGATGGAAAGATGGGAAGAAGAGATAATATTCTGGAAGCACCATTGGGAAGAAGTACGTAAATAATTGAAGGAATTGAAGAAGTTCAAGTCCATGTAAAAGGAGGAATACCAACTATACACTCTCTCTTGAGAATTTATGAGCTTTAGAGCTCCATATCCCTCTTATCCTATATTTTTTATATGAACAGTTCACCTGGTTTAAGATGAAGGCACTAAAAGAAGGGAGAACTTGTGAAGTAGCATCTTCGGACTAGTTTTTGGAAACCTTTATGAAAAGTAGCTTCACCGAGCAGAATCTTTCGAGTGAGATATATTTACATGAAATGGTTTGCCCCTTGGACCTATATTAAAATACTAATCCCCACCTAGGTGATGTTCAGCTGAGGTATTTTTCTTCTTTTGTCAGCAACTATGTGCAATGGGAGGATTCATTTCAGACAAATTCTCATAATGAGGCTCAATCTAATCTATGGATTATATGTGAACCTCAATCCCCTCACTTTTTTCATGATCATCAAACACACAAGCTTAAATATCCCATAAAGACTCGGCAACTGGTCGAGTTTAAATAGAAAGTCATCTCCACTTGTGTTAGCCATATTTCTAGGAAACAACATTTGGCTCTGGAGGGCAGTAAGCATAGGTGGAAGGCTTTTCCTTCATCAGTTAAGAAAGGGGACCCTTATTTCTTCAAGAATTTCAAACAGGCTCTCCCTAGGGTCAAAGGGTATGTCAACTGTATGAGGAAATGAGAAGCTAACTTGTTGGGACTTAAATTCAAATTCCCTCTTATTTGGTGGCTAGCAAAACCATATAAGGAATATTTTTCATTGACAAAAGCTAAATAAAGGCAGTGTTGGAAATATTGGGTTTCCCATAATGGAGATCTATATGGGAGGGAATCACATGAATCCTCATACAACTTTCATCTCTCCATGATCGAGGCACAGTTCAAGATTCTGATTCAGACTAGTGGACATTGTTGCATGAGGACATGCAACAAAGTAGTTGGGGGGAGATCTTGGGCCCCAAAATGAACCTTTTTAATGACATATTTTAGACCCTGTTTATCTTGTCTTATTCCATTGTGCACACCAAATAGACATTCTTTCCTCCCTTGAGCCCTGAATATTCATAGGTATGATTATTTATTGTTTCATCTTATTAATGCTTATGATTGTTACGATCAGAACTTTGTTTCTTGAATTATGATAACTCATTATGATTTCACAAAGATAGTGCAAGCTGTGAGATAGTACAGGTGTAGTAGCCCAAGTGGTCCAAAGAGGATACAAGGATTCACTATCAACTGTGACATTCCAGTCCCGTCTATACGCGTGGATCCAACCAAGGGTCATCATTCCACGCGGGATACAATAGCCATGGATGCGACAGACACAGATGCAATAGACTTAGCCACAATAGCACACGACTACTTGAAGTTAGTTGCAATCATTCAGGCCTCTCTTGAATTGTTTATGTTATTCATTTACTGGCTCAAGAAATAGAATTGCCTATATTCCCTACCTCTGCTTAATTCCACTCATAGTTGTAACAGCGGATGTAACAGGGCAGCCTGAAGATAGTAGATCTTCGTGGCTTCCCAATATTAGTGGGTAGGGTTTGCGATTGTTGATGTATAAGTACGGGGAAGTATTCAAAGTCAGGGGTTGGACAATATTGTATTTTATTGTGTAACTTGTAACATAGACTGTACCTTCATTTCACCATTTTAATACAAGGACGAGGAATCTTCAAGTCTTTGTGTTTTATCTTGTGTTAGTTTCGACGTCTCTATTTGAAGGATGGGCCCGCCTTCCCACATAGATCGCCGAATTAATTAGATTTTTGCTTAATTAGTTGTGTGGTGTGTATATTATCCTGTATGCATTTGTTTCAGTAGCTTCAATAGTCATGTTAATCGTTGTGTTTCCTTGAATACTCGATACTTGCATTTTCTTTAAGTTGTAGTAATGTGGTGTGATAGTCAACTATGTAGGTTAGCTTATTTTATGCATGTGTTTGATAGCTGTAATAGTCAAGCCCTCCCTTAGCTTCCTTTCAATTACTTGTCTTTCTTAGGTTTCCTAACACAGGTAGACTATGGTTTAGAACTGTTGATTCAATTCTCGTTATTTCTCATTTCTAGATTAAGGTTGGATTAGCTATTCATAATGGATCTACATATAGTCTAGTAAATTAGGATTTCACTTTCTGCAAAAGTAATTCTATATATTTATTTTAGGAATCATTGATTACTGGATTGAAGTTGTAGGAAGTAATTGCAATTCTGGATTCTTAGATAGGTAGTTTAGATCAGTTTGATTATGGGAGGAGCTTGATAAAATAGACAAGTAGGATAGTTTATTCAGTCATCAACTATCCTACTTGTGTTTAACCACAAACAATGTAAGTTATCTTTGAAATAAAAGACTTCCCTGGGTTGACAATTTATATTGAGCATTTTGCATGATGGTTTTAATTAAGTGGAATATAGAGTGTTTAACATATATCAAGAAAGCATTAACAAAGGAACATGTTTTGATCAACCTATATTTGTCAAAATATTAACCACAAACAATGTAAGTTATCTTTGAAATAAAGGACTTAGTGTTTAACCACAAACAATGTAAGTCAACTTTGAAATAAAAGACTTCCCTGGGTTGACAATTTATAAATTGAGCATTTTGCATGATGGTTTTAATTAAGTGGAATATAGAGTGACTAACATATATCAAGAAAGCATTAACAAAGGAACAAGTTTTGATCAACCTAGATTTGTCAAAATATTTTATCATCTTCTATTTTGCTTCAGAGCATACCATAGTTGGGGTGTTATTACAAAAAAATAAGCAAAATGCAGAACAACCTATTGCATTATTTAGTAATATTTTGAGAGATGAAGAGCTAAATATGATATCATGGAAAAGTAAGATTATGCATTAATCAAGTCACTGAAGGATTTCAAAGTTTATATTTTTCATTCACATATTCTTTCTTATGTTCCAAATAATGTTATAAAGAATATTCTCACTCAGCGAGATCCTAAAGGAAATATGTCTAAATGGATTGCAGTACTGTTGGAATAAGACTAGGAGATTAAACTTACGAAGTTGGTAAAAGGTCAAGGATTGGCCAAATTGATGACTGATTCGAATTGTGATTCGTTAAAGATAAATTTGATTTTTGATGTTTCAAGTGGGTTGAATTCATATTAACAAGTGATAAAATATTTATCTATATCTCCTTGGTATAGTGATGTTGTTCATGTTTTACAGAATCTGCAATCCCCTATAGATCTAAGAAAGACTAGAGCTAGATCTGTAAAACTTAAAGCAACAAATTTTTTTATTCTAAATCAGTAATTGTATTGGAAGGATCTAGGGGGTATTTTTCGAAATTGTTTGCTTGAAAATGAATCCTAGCAAACCATGAAATAATTTTATAAAGGGGTATGTGAACTCCATCAATCATGAAAAGTAACAATCAATAAGATTCTAAGAACGGGTTTTTATTGTCCTACTATTTTTTTTATGTCTACAAAGACGTGTCATACTCTCATGAGTGTCAAATCTTTGATGGAAAAATGAAACTTAGGCCATTAGCTTTGAATCTAATCTTAGTGGAAGAACCATTCCAACAATGGGGGTTATATTTTATTGGAGAGATTAATCCTAACTCTTCTGGTCATCACAAATGGATTTTAACTGCTATAGACTATTTTACAAAGTGGATTGAAGCCATAACTACTAGAAGAGCTACATATGTTCTCAAAATTGATTTCCTTAAAAATAAAAATCGCTCTAGATTTGGATTTCCTAGGAGGATAGTAAAAGATAATGCAAAATCATTTAAGTCCAACAAATTAATAAGTTTCTATCATGCTTGTACAATATAAATTTGAATCATTCAACTACATACTATCCTCAGGAAAATGGGATAGTTGAATCTTCAAATAAAAGTTTTGTAAGAATTATAAAGAAGTTGTTGGGTGAAAATAAGAGAGCATGTCATACCAAGATTAAATATTAATTATGGGAAGACATGATAAGTACAAAAAGGGCTATTGGCATGTCACCATTTCAGCTAGTATATGGACCAGAGGAAAATTTTCAAATTTATTTGGGTCTACAAGTCATTAAACTATTGTAGGAACAAGATGAAAATCCAAACCACATGCATAGAAGGATTAATTGGTTAATAGAGCTCCATCAAATGAGAGAAAAGGCATATGATAGGGTCCAGGTTCATTAAGAGAAGATGAAGAAAAATTTTGCAGGAAAGTTAAAGAAGGGAATTTCTAGATAAATGACTTAGTTCTAAAGTGGGATGTCGGGAAAGGATATAGACATGGAAAATTTGATCACTTGTGGAAGGGTACTTATATCATTGTTGCATATCAGGGATACAATAGTTTTATTTTGTAAAATCAAAATGGAGTTGAATATTTCTCAAGAACTATCTTTCTTGAACACATAAGTAATCAGTATTTTGTTGTATATAGTTATTTTTTGAATCTAAGTATGAATGAAAGGTTGAACGATTTCAATCCCGAAGTTTAAGTCTCAAATATCTACATGTTATCATTTTAAAATTTTATCTACATAAAAAAAGAAAAAGGAAAAAATAAGTTTTCCAGTTTTGTTTTAACATTCATGGCATGTACAAAGCATACAGTGATATTGGCACTGGTATGTGGGTCCTTTGCTACCTCACAGGGAGAATAGAATCCCCATTTGGAGCCAGTTGTTAGCATAGTTTTTTTTCTACATAATTGAGAGGAGCTTAAGGTAGAGAAAAAACTTATATTTTAAAATTTGGTTGATATGACTAGGAAACTAATAGATTGGGTGACTAAAGGGAAGAATAGGTTTTCCATGGAACCACATGTTGAAGAAAAGTGAATAAGGTGATTGGGTGAAGTGCCTTTAGCACCTTATGAAGCAATTGACGGTCCATATCAGCAGTGCGATGAGATCAACGACGAATGGGGAATCTGATGGGTGAAGGTGCTCGATTTATAACATGGGAAGAGATTAGCGAAATGACCATTGGGGAATATTAATTTTTGGACATGATTAATGTCACGTGAGTGGAGAGGAAACATATCAATGGTTGGAATGCATTGTGTTCTCTCAAATTGCAAGGAGGATGAAAATAACAAGCAGTAGCAGAATTTTTACCGCGTGCCATGTGTTAAGAAGAGAATCATTCCACTGCATAAAAAGTGGTAATAAAAAACCTCATCCCACAATCCTGAAACTGCCTTTGGTTATATTATAAAAGGAAATTCATGTGAAGATGCATTAATTGTATTTTATGCTTAAGGGAAAATGTGTATGCACATTTGAAAACTGAGTCAGATTTTATTTTTCTAGCCGTCATTTTCCAGGTTGGCCATGTTTCTTAACCCACAAAGTTATTTTTAAAATGGAAGGATAAGGTGAATTCGAGCTGCGGGTCAGAGAGTTCAATAAATTATATTAAATTTATGAAGACAGAGATGGATATGTTTTTGATAGAGTGTTATCTTTTATTTCGATGCATGCGTTAAAAAAAAGACTGAAAATCTTTGAAACATAGGTGGTTGGCTTACACAACGTCCATAGGTCCCATTTTCATTTATTTTGTCCATACCAAACCCTCAACACTCTGTATTTCATTACATGGTGTGCGTCGAACTACTCTCAGTATGAAAAATTTATAATGGATTCAAACAAATCTAGAATCCTTTTCCCCATGAATCCACTAGTTTTTACACATTCATTAGAGGTAGTGCATTCATTTACCAAAAACCTAGAATATTACATTGAAGAAAATATAATTGAACTATTCATGCCTATTGCAGTAGAAGAGAATCTAAAATTCTTATACCTGAAATTTCTATCGAAAATGAGACTCTCCCTTTTGACATTGACCTATTTAACAAGTTGGACAGTGACAGGTTTGTCCTTGAGGTATTATTGAGTCAGTTTTTTAAATTGAGTCTGCATCATCTTGAGTATGAGTCTAGTAAGTTTTGTTTCCTAAAATTTGATGAAATCCTAGCCATGTATATTCATTCATAGTTAGTGAAATTCCACATGACTAGACATTTCATATTTCAGTCTTATTTGGTCAGGATGTTCTTGTTCTTTAATGCTAAAAAAATTTGTAGTTTCTAGAAATAGTGTTCACTTCAAAGATCAAGAATAACACTTTCAATCATGTGAACCTCATTCTATCATAATTGTACAGAGTGGTGTTTTAGGATAAGATGCCCAGAGTATTCTAGAGATGGAAGAATTGTTGCAATTTAGCTTACGTAGAAGACTTGGAGACTAGTTCCTTCTAAAGGAACACACTGTCATCAGGCTATATTGTTTTGTTCATAAGCCATACATTTTACTAACATTTCTAAAGCTAATAATTTGTGCCTTTGAATTTATTAGAAAAAATCTCATTGTGGAGAATGAGCACTTTTTTAATTTTAGAAAGGATTCAGAGATCAAATTTCCTCTGAAGGTAGTACCTTTTATTGTGAAAAACAAAGCTGATCTCCTATAAATTGAGGGATTGATAGATGATATGAATTTTATGAAAGCTACAAAAATAAACTATGATCCTCGTCATATGATATCACAGAGGAGAAAACAAAACAGAAATAAAGAATTTGATCATCGAGATATAGATGGGTTAGCTCAAAGAGCTAATTTAATTGAAAATCAACCAAATGTAGATAGTTCATAAAGCTTGCAGGAAAATCCCTTTGTAACAAAGTAATCTGTTTCCTTTGATAATACCAACTCCCAGTAAAGATGAGATTACTGGTAAGACAAGTTTTTCAGAAATAATTGAGATTAAGGATGAATACCAAGAAGCAACAAAAAGACCAAGGGTGGATTTAGATATAAAAATGGTTAAAGTTGATGACAACAATATGAAAGAAAATATATTCAAGTCCTAGTTGTTCAAGTACAATAATATATTTTTGCAGAGGTATGGAAGAGTGGTTCCAGTGATAGGTACAAGTTGAGAAATTACTTGTATACTAGATAGGGTCAAGATAAAAGGTTTTCTACGGAAAAACATTTGAATATTTTTCCTAATGTAAGGGATATTTCAGACAAGGAAATTTCATTGGTCACTGTAAAATATCATGTGAAAAATACATTAAATTTAGTAGTGGCTACTTAGGATGGAGTTTTAGAAATGAGATACAATTTGCAGAAAACTCCAGTTCCATACAAAATCCATTTACATATTCGTACTAGAGAAGTGATCTATACAAACTTATTGAAAACCACATTAGAGGTTTCTAAATTACAATCTACATTATCAAGGTTAGAGAATCAACCGAACCAAGAGAAAATTGAGAATAATATATATCAACAACATATTAGGAAGCTTTAGGGTGATATTCTAGATATGGATAGTGAGCTAGACAAAGGAAAATCTACAACGAATATCTTATCTAAGAAATAAAGCACTATCTAACTACTGAAGAAGAAACTTAAAACTCTAGCTACCTAGTTGATTCAAGCATCTGAATTCACAATTTTGGATAAAGAAAAAGAACCATTGTCTCAAGATTTAAATGACAACAAAGATAAATTGTTGAAATTTGATGAAGAGAACAGTAAATGGGAGAAAGAAAGAGGTTTCCTTGTAGAAAAAATTGATGTCTTGAATGAAAACCAAATAATTTTGGAAAAAGAAAGAGAAGATAAAGAAAAACAAGGACATGTGGAACAATTCATCTCAGTACAGAATTTATAGTTCAAGCTATGTCACAAGTTAGCTTGAGAGATGAAAAGATAAAGGGATTGAAAGCAAAAAATAAAAAATTGTTTGAATTTTTTTTTAAAAAAAGGAAGAGGAAATTATATTTTTTTAGAATAAGAATAAGGAGTGCATGAGAAGAATGAAAAATTGGCAGATAAATTTTTAGGGAAGTTTCCATTGCAAGGGTCCAAGCATCTTATTTCGGATATGATTATCATTAAGGCTACCAAAATTAGGCCCTTTTTAAATTTCATTAAAGATAAATAAGTGGTGATTAGTATAGAAAGGAAGACTTGTGCAATCATGAAGGATTCCTTGGGTAAACAAACTACCATCAACATATCATAATACTATAATTTATTTCTATCCTTTGTTTGAAGAATAATTTAAAGGGTGGGGATTAAGGAAATAATTACAGAGACAACTTGGGAAGGGGAAATTATTGGAAAATATCATCACATTGAAAGTTTCAAAGAAAATTCTTACCAGATGTTATAATAGGTAAATTCCTTCAAAGACTGATTCATAGAGCTATTTTAGAAACAACTCCCTTCTTTTGGTGATGAATATGGCACAAGGGATTCACATTTTTGGGAAATATCTTATCACATTCATTCATAAAAGGGGGTTTTTAATTGTGAAAAATAAGGTCAATTTATTGTAGGTATTTAGGGGTGAGGAATAGGGTATGGCAGGTTTATATGTATTAGGGGGATATAATGTAATATCCCAAATTTTGGACCTAACTCTTGTGGGCATAAGCCCCATTGATTATGATGTTACCTTGATGTTTTATTTTGATATATTGGGTCGAAGACCACAATACATATAAACATGATGATTTGTTTGATATACTAGGTGTAAGATAATTGCATATGATACATATATATATATATATGTATGTATGTATGTATGCTTGTGTTGGGCGTGGACCCCAAAGCGCATGATTGACGAGATTTTTTGTGTTGATCGAGGAGCTTTAGAGAACATGGGTGAATTGATGTTTTGTGTTGAGTGTGAAGCTCTGGAACACATGAAAAGATAATTTGGAAGTGTTGGGAATAATCCCTGGAGACTTCCATGTTGATGTTGAGCATAAGCTATGGCACATCAAATCTTTGGCCATTGTATCCCTAGGTGTATCTAACAAGTACTTCCTAGCATTAGTGTTGATCAAAGAGCTTTGGAATTTCACTAAGTTTGTAACTCCCTATTTTTTAGCGATGAGTATGGGCTCTGGTAAGCGCTGAGAGTTACTGAAAATAATTAATGATTCTCGAGTGAAAATGACTCAAGAAAAATATTGATCTCATTTGACTTATTTATAAGTGATTAAACAAAATTTCAAATTTCTGTATTCTCATCAAGTATTGAAGAACTACCATGTTATATGAGGGAATCCAACATGCAAGGATGTTTAGATTTTCCTAGCCTAGTAGACCTAACCATCTACCTGATGACCTTAATAAAGAAATTGTTGTAATTCTAGGGATCACAATATGTGATACCCTGAGACAAATGTTACCAAATAATATATATTATTATAAATTTTATACATAATATGTATAAAGAGTACACATAGTAATAATATTAATAATGTAAGAAAGAAGTAAAAGTTCCATCTACTATTATTATTACTAATAGAAAAATTACATATTATAATACCTACAAGAGTTCAATTAGGAACTAGTTAAAAGTTCCTAAGTTTAAATATTAAAAGTACCTAAATTAAATAAAAAAGGTTAAATCAAGAAATCAAATAATTCTTTATGAATTGCCCCTTTGACTGAAAGGTCTATCTATAAATTCCCAAGCTAAAGAGAGGCTTGGGGATGTCTTCCATATTTTTGGAGTCATTATTTTGCCTTATTATTTTCAAGAGAGTTCTAGGAGAATTGATCCAAACCTGATATACCATTTAGGGTGGCCTTACCTTAGGAGATCTAAGCTACTTGCATGTTGAAACCAGCTTGGGGGGATTCGTATTGAAACCAAGAACAGTTCTGGGTCATGGTTGGGTGGAACGTGGTAGTTTCCAAGTGATTCAGTCATCTATATAGAGGTCAGATATGCATATGAATTGTTAATGCTGGGTAATTGAGTTTGGATGTTTCAGCCATTAGAAGAGCTTCCATTTTTAGGTATGAGGTTCTTGACTGCCTATTTCACTTTCTAGAATAAGGGCTTGCTAGATTCTGCAAGTATTTATATTATATTTTATAACCCTATGTACCTTTATTTTCCTGTCAAATTCTGTTAGGGTTTACATTTTCATTATAAACCATAGGCTGTAATTTAATTCATGTTCAAAGATTTATCAAGGGTTTTGTACTTTTAGTTTTACTTCTGTATTTTATTTTACTGCTTAAACCTTGTTTTCCTACAACCTAGGAATTATTTCTAATAAGTACCTAGATGTTCATTTACCTATGTACTCTACTGACAGATTTCATATTGTCAGCAGAGCCATGCTTATAAATAAAATACTAGTTCATATTTAAGCTTCAAACATAATATAAACATAAAACACATTTAACTAAAAATAGAACCTACTAAACAAATCATTATAAAGTATCATGTCTAAACAAAACCAAAATCTAATTAAGTAATACTATAACCTCATTATTCTTTATCTAAGAATAAATCATAAATAAAACCTACAGACAAAGTATCAAGAGCATCTAATGGTTCATGATCTATTACTACCAACTACATCCATGATATCATAATACATTATACCAATTATCTACATAAAGAAACCTTTGCGAATTTAACAAATCAAACCCTTAAATAACAACAAATCATATTATAAATTGCATGCCATAAACAAAATTCATTACAGTAATCATTTAAAAACTCGTATAATATCATTACAGAATCCATTTAAAAACCAAATAATTACATAAAGGTCACAGGATCGACTCTTGTGGGAGTTTAATCCCAAATCGCAAACCATTTAAACATAAATCCTCATCACAGTAAACGACCCAAGATCGAATCCTGTAGGGTCTACTAATATTTTACAAAGCCATGATATTGTTTTATTTATACACGGGCTACCAATAAAACATAAACACTCTACATAGTGATCGAAAGACCCAAATAAAATTATATACGTTGTAATCTATGTTGAATATATGGCCCTCGGCCTTTTACACAGCCATCATATTATAATAATTCAAAATTACCAAATATTATAACCTTGTCAACGTTACCAACAATGATGATTTCTAGTCGCAGGGTTACACCAAAGACAACCCCCATTTCATTTTACACAAACAAAATCATAAACAGTAAATACACTATCACAGCTATGAGGATGGGAAAATCCAATTCCATATAGCTTGGCCCCAAGACATAATGATGTCACTCATTTTTAACCGTACAACCAACACAAACCATGAATGCATTTTCACACAGTCCACAAAACAATCGACGCAGCATTGTATATAAACCCATAATTTATAAAATCATTAAAAAGTTTACACAGTCATCTACTGTCGGCCATTGCATCACCATTGCAAGCAATGGTGCTTCCCATTTCCTGTAACCTAATAAAAAATTCATTTAAAAATACGCACAGCATGTCGAGTGTTTATTCAAGCTCTCTTCTCTACACATAATAACCATTTAAATGCATCCCAATACATTGTAAGGTCAGGCCCGAAGGAAATAAAAAACCCCAATAAATGAAACCCCAATCCTGTCGAATTTACAAAACGCAAAGATTATGAAAGTTACATTAAAACCCCCAATCCAAAATGCATCCATTGGAACCAGACTCAAGAAACCTAACCAACGATGAGTGACAACACAGTCGCAACCACGATACCACAAGAGGGGACAAGTAATTACTCGCACAATAGGATTACCAAAGGGTATGGTTTTTTTAATGACCTAAGTCTAGCATACAGAACTGAACACTCTTCAATTCTGTAAATTATATTAAAATTTTTGAGCTTGAATTAATTTACACAATGACTTCTCGGACTCGGCAAATAAGGGGTTTATTCTGAGAAATTTCGTAGGAAAAAGGAGTGAGCAGCAGAAAGAAAACAAAGAAAATAATACATGCAATTCCATCTCCCTTATCACATTTATATCTGGTTCCATTTAGGTTTCATAATCCACTCCGCTGAAACCTACTACCACACTTCTGGGCAGCCAAACCGTGAAATGGAGGAGGGTAGTTCGGTCTGTTTTAACCAGGGGATTCTGGAAACTTGAAAAGGGTTGTTCCAGCCTCAATGTAGAATAAATAAATTTTTTATATATTTTTCATATATTCTAGAAGGTTTTGAGAATTTTTAGTTGAATTTGGGGTTTTACAACAGTTTTGGCCAAGGAAAACCTTGCGCAGAGGAGGATCCAAAAAGGTGGTACAGACCAAAATAAAAATGTTTCTGGAGTTTTATATGGGAACGTGGGCCTTTTATTGACCCATAGGAACTAACATAATTCATATTGAGTTAACAAAAATGGTTTTACATCAATTTTACCAAAACTAGTTATTAAAAGCTAGTAATCTAGCTACGGTATAAAAACAACAGTTAAATCATCTCAAATTCATTTTTGTAAAAAATGAGAAATGTAACAGGGGTAAATATAAGTTCATTTAATATGTAAAATCCCTTAAATTACTTCTCCAACCTGACATATTCCTTATAGAACTCATTTTTATTCAATTTCCCCCATACATTGCTAAAATAGGCCTTTTAGGGAAAATTGAAGACAAGAATCTTTATGGGAAGAGATGTTTCGGCCTGATATAATTTACAGAATATTATTACCCTACAAAACATAAATTACATCATTTTTTGACCATTACAAGGATGCTCCAAAAACAAGGGGCAGGAGGCCGGGATCATGACTACCTAGGGCTTCACTGGATATGGACCTGAACTTGATGGAGGCTGCAAATAACCTTTTGAATCCTTCAGTTCCTGAAATATAGCACTCCAAACCTAAAATTGAATAAAAGGGGATGGAAGAGAGGGGAATGTAAGGATGGGGCTCATCTCCAAGTAGTCTAAGGCACAACACTCAGAAGTAATGGTCACATAAGAATTCAGCAATAAAGTCATCAACCAAACTGAAGAAATGGGTTTGAATTTATCTTTTAAATACTTATGGATGACCTGCTTAGTAATTTGAGGCCAATGGTGACCTGTGAGAGAAATTCAATCCCATGGGTGACCTAACCCTAGCCACAAAAGTTCCTCCTTTCGGAAATTAGGCAAGTAGGACCATGTGGAATTGTTTCCAATTCCAAATCATCCTTCACAATTAGAAACTTCACCCTCCCTTACTCAAAAGCTGCCTCTTTTGAGTTATGACAGCTTTCTGCTTTTCCTGGGTCATAAGGAAACTCTTTATTTCCTTAAAAAAATTTCCTGCTTTTCTCTTACAGCCTTTCTGAGCTCCATAAGAGGGAACTATGCCCTCCCCTTTGAAATACTTTCCTGCTTTTACCTCTATCTACTTTTTCTACTTTTAGGAAACTTCCCTTTATTCTCTTGCTTGCTTTTGTCATGGACTTATTTTTACCAAGGAAATTTGACTAGCTTTCCCCAATGCACCCTCGTGACATGTCAGCCTTAATTCCACATCATTATTGTGCATAATAAATACAATTGATGAAATAAAATTAAATACATGCCTTAGAACAATTATTAGTAAAAATTTATCCTAGGAAGAATAATTAATAACAACTTGAGCCCCTGGGAACTTAGCATGGTCAACACTTTTAATGGTGAATTTGAGGGAACATGACAGTCCTCCCCTCCCAAATCTACTTGTCCTAAAGCAGAAGCACCACAGAGTCTTGCAAATTTTTCTACCATGTTTTTGCTGCACCACTCTGATCATAGCCATTTTTTTGATGCCACTTCCTTTAGCAAAATTTCCAACCCAGTTAAAGTAACTTCGTAGAATTCCTGGATCCCACTTCCTCCTTTGCAAGGAACCAAATTTTTCTACCACCTTTTTAACTCTGTCATTCCTAAGAATGCCTAGATCCCATGGTTTTATCTGCCTCCTTCCACCCATCAATAAAAGCAACAAAATTTTATCATTGTAGTGGAGGAAAATGAGGTTATGAAAATCATACCACCATACTGGGAGCTCATCTCTCCCCATGCCAAACTAAACATTTTTTAAAATCTCCCACCAGACATGGAATTACTTAATGCGGGACCAAATCATCTTGAGCCTCTCTAAAGTATGAAAATCCATGTGCAAGCTAGCACTGGTACTCACATCACTATTGTTATGAATACACAGAAGGTTATCCTATGTCCCTCCATCTATACTATGAGCATCATATAGCAGCCATACATGCTCATTCCATTGCTCATACAATTTCTTTGATGTGTCCAATGTCTCTCCATTGATGCAAGCACGATTTTTACCCTCCAGTGCACACATCTCAATCATGTGTCTAGCCACCCAATCCATGGACAGACAAAATTTCATGCTAAATGATTCAGGTCGAAATAATTCAGCTACTACTAATGCACTTGTCAAACCACATTGTTTGACCATCCATACCTCAACTGGAAGAGTGAAAGTATCAAGCTCCTCTTGTGGCATCAACAGAAAAAATCCTTTCACCCAATTTTCATCCCCACATGATGTGGCTGAAATAGAAGTGTGGGGTGAAGAATTGTGAGCCAAATCCATACAATGCTCATCAATAAAGATAAAGGATTCACAAATTCCTCCATTAGTTTTTTGAGTGATAGTGTGATCATGTGCCTCCTACAAAATTGTACAACATTTTCCTAGAGGCAACTCATAATCTCTTAGGAACCATTCAAGTGCTTGATCTTCATATTGCTTGACCT
Source organism: Pseudotsuga menziesii (assembly GCA_001517045.1). Lineage (NCBI taxonomy): Eukaryota > Viridiplantae > Streptophyta > Pinopsida > Pinales > Pinaceae > Pseudotsuga > Pseudotsuga menziesii. The sequence goes on from LPNX010716996.1 coordinate 403,433, forward strand.
CAAACTCCTCAAGCACATGCAAATCAGAATGCACCTCATGTGCATGTGTATGGGAGGTATATAATAGCTGAAAAATAAGTCTTTGTTGCTGTTCACATGTCAAGACAATGTCAGTCATAACAAAAAAATTATTGCAGAAATAAAATAAAAAAATCTTCCCAAGGTCTTCATTCCAAATATGTCTCTATGGAATTCAACAAGTTCTCCCCTCTTCATCCAATGGCAAAAATCCATAAATTGACTCACACATTGAAATTTTGTGTAGATATGATTCCTTATTGTCAAAATTGGCTGCACACACATGCCTTTTCTGCTGCTTGTAAATCATAGAAAAATCAGCAATATTAAAAATAATTTTCTTGCAACAAGACATAAAACTTTTACCTTCCATATTTTCCTCTTTAGTGATTCCTCTATCCAACCATCCAGTGAATGAATCAGATATATTTCTTGATAATTTATATGATCTATAATCATCCATCTCTTCTGCGATAGGATCTATCTCCCATGGGGACAAATCATAATCCCCCTATTATGCATGCGACACAAAGCAGAAAAATTTCTTCACCCACTGTTCATTCCCCATTGGGTTTCTGAATCTAGGACATGTGGGAAAGAATTGTGAACCTTCTTTGCATGTTTTCAACCTTCAGTAATCAGACTAATGTATGCAACTTTTTCATTATTTTCTGGCCCAAATTGGCTGCTGTCATCCCACTCTTCCATGGGAGAGTGACTGTCTTCAAGGAACAACTCAAGTTTCCTTGGAAAGAAATCAAGCGCTTGGTTCTCATAAAACTGTTTTGCACACTCTTTAAGCACATACCAAATAGAATTCTCCTCATGGTCCACCGTCTCATGAGGTTCCTCCATGTATTTTTTCATGCTATTTACCCAAAAGGGATGACTCTCACAAAAGATTGAGGATTCATTCAATTATTTCCACTCTTGTTGGAATTGTTCTATCTTCATTTGTGATTCTAAGAGGGCACTTTGAGTGTATCTCAAAGAATCTTGGGTGGCCAACAAATAACCTTTCAGATTGTAGTTCTCTTATTCATATATGCAAATACTTTCTTCATCATGCAGTGATGCTTCCCACAATAACTTAACAAGCTCATACATGTCATTTTTATCTGAAAGCAATTATGAAGATATTCTTGATACATTGCTTTCTTGATATTCTCCATGGCTTCAAAGGAATATTGGTATTCCATTAAAGAATATTCCCAACACATATTTGACACTAAAACATGAGTTTCATGGAGAATTTTCAGGGCCTCTTGGATCTTCTGTTCATCCATATTCAATGACCTTGCAAGAAGATGAGATTCTTGTAGATGTTCCTCCTCTTGATTTTCCATCACTGGATCAATTTCATGCAGTGCGCTCGAGGTTTTGAAATCTGATCCATATGTTGTTGTTGCAATATATTCATATTTTAAGTCCTCAAGAACATAATTTGGGCTGCAACTTAAGTTCTCATTCATCCATGATGCGCCAGAAAGATATTCTCTCAAAGTTTCATCCTTCATACTACATTCATTTTTTACACCAGAATTCTGAACCTCGTCACTAGGGGGCTCAACGATTTTGAACTCTTCACTGGAAGTGGCTGCCATATCAGACTTACACAATGACACATAAAAATCAGAATTTAATAACTCACCATGTGTGATGTTCTCCTCCTTATGTTGTATAATTATGATGGCTTGTTCACCCACCCATTTCTCTGCTTCACACCCTATTGAGATGTGCTCAATTTGTGATTCCTTGTGAGGCTCAAGGGGTGACTGTAAACCTGAATCATGTTTATATTTTGGATCAGATACAAAATATTTCTCACCATCATCAATCTGCCCCATCTCTTCTACACTTATCTTGAAATCAGCCATAAAGAAATTTGGATTCATCTCACCTTCCACGTTAACAACAACTAGATGTTGGACTATTGGATCTTTAGTTGTGCATGGATCTTATTAATCTCCTTCCAATGGATGATTTGGTGATTCATCATCCTCATAGATTCTACAAATATGATGATCTCTCTTTTGGGAAAACCCAAATAGTTTCTCAAAGAAACCATGTGCAGATGCCTCTAATGAATCTTCACTTTTGGTCCTATTTTCTTCCCCTTTACTTTGAGAAGTGGAACAACTTAGTTCCTTTCTTGATGGCTTATTTATATTAATAGAACCTACATGTATTAATGTTTTTGAAAACATAGACTTTCCAACTTTATTTCCTTCATTCTTAGAGACACTACTACTCCCTTCTCCATGTTTGCTTGCCAACTGCTTGGCAAGGAATTCTCTAGTCTCTTGATTTGACTAGATGATGCTTTGAGATACATATTTCAGCCCTTTCAGTGTTCTTTGCATCAAAATTCTTAAATCTTCTCTGTCATCCAATTTTGAATGCTCTCCTTCCTCATACAACTCAAAGTATAAATCTTCCATGACTGGAACTAATTGCACAACTACAACTTGAAGATACTACTAAGATACTTTTCCATTGAGAGTTACTTTCCACAGGTTGAGCCAAGGAAAGTGCTCTGATACCACTATAATGGCCCAATTCTGGTGTACATACCCGAACACTCTTCAATTATGTAAATTATATTAAAATTTCTCAACTTGAATAAATTTACACAATGACTTCTCGGACTAGGAAAATAAGGGGTTTATTCTGGGAAATTTTGTAGGAAAAAGGAGTGAGCAAAGGGAAGAAACCAAATAAAATCAGACATGGAATTCCCTCTCCCCTATCACATTTATATCTGGTGCCATTTAGGTTTCAAAATCCACTCCGTAGAAACCTAGTATTGTTAGAATAATCAACCCATAGTTAGCTACCTTAGACATTAATTAATCCATTTTTGTCTTATTTGCCTAGTTTTCATGTTCCACCTTATGCAAGTTGTCATCTACACATCCATAGTGGTAAAACTTGCTAATTTTGACTCATGGAGTTCTTGGGAAATCTCATGGAATCAAATCTACTTTATTCCTGGCCTCCTAAGCACCCTTCTGCTTTTTCTACTTTATTGCCTGCTTTTTCAGTGCTTTAAGGCAATTGGGAAAGTTTGACTAGGTGAGGTTAACTAGTTTTTTTTCCTCCACATCCTCCACTCTTTTCTCCTATGAAAAGCATGTATGAGTTTTCCTTCCATTAACTTTTAGCTTTCCTAAGTGATTTTTCCAATTCGTGAGCTCCTTGACAGTTTTGGAAACTGCTTTATGCACCTATGGGGGATTTGCTTCGATTTAGTAAGCCTGCTTTTGACTAGATTCAAATTGCCTCTTCATGCATTCGAATCCATTATGTAACTATTTATTGTGGCAGCCTATGACTTAACAGGGTTGGATATTGTACACTTATTCAATACAGTTTAGTGTTCAACTCCATATTCAATTTCTTTTGTGAGTGATTTTGCATGTACAATTGATAATTGTTGTGAGTGTAATTGTTATATCACTGGGTTCAATTTCTACACGGTATTAGAGCCTTTGTAGATTGATTTCTATCCTTCCAATTTGTTTTGCAGGTTCGACATCATTGACTTGGAGCATTCTACAGCCTGCCGGGACAATTTCTGAGCTATGGATCAATCTCAGAAGATCACCTTGACTCCATTTAACTTCTTTAAATGGAAATCAAATATGGAGATACTATTGAGAGTGAAATGCCTATACAGAGTGACTATGGCAATAGAAGTAGAACCCAATGCAGCTACAGAGAAGATAAAATGACACAATAGGAGGGATGAGGCCTATGGTCTCCTGTGTCTGAGCATATCCAGAGACCTCATTTTCCATCTTGATGGATTGAAATCACCAAATGAAGTATGGGAGAAGCTTACTAATCTTTTTGGAAAAATAGATGAGATGAGGGGACATCAAATAAAAAATGAACTGATCTCCCTGAGTCCAAATAGCTTTGAATCCCTGCAACTCTATTTTTCCAAGTTCAAAGCACTTGTTTTGCAGCTAAAACAATGTGGGATCGAAAAGAAGGATGATCAGCTGGTCTTGGCCATACTCTTGAATCTTGGCCATGACTATTCAGTGTTTGTTTTTACCTTCTATGCCACAAAATTGACAGCTCGAACCTGGAATATGCCTAGCCTTGCAGATTTCATGGAATCTCTCACACAAGAACAAGACAAACTGGTGATGATGGGCACCATAAAACCATCCAAAGACCAAGCTCTGGCTGCTGGAGATTCAAGGGTGGATTCAAAAATAAAAAATAAAGCTAAAAAGCCACCTGAGCAAAATAGAGACAAGAACAAGTCTCCAGAGGGGCCTCAAGGTTCCAAGACGAACTACCAGAAGAAGAAAAACAAAGGAGAAATGAGCAAGTGTGCATACTGCATTAAGGGCAATCATACTAAGAGCTCCTGCATGAAGAAGCAAATAGACATGCTGACCCAACTCCTGGAGAAGAATGGCATCTCCCTTCCAGATAACTCAAAGAAGAGGGAAGGAGGATCAAGTTCAGAAGACAGAGAGAGAGTTCATGCATTGGTTGCTGGCACATCAAGCTCACCTAGTTTCATCATTGATTCTAGAGCTTCAAGACATATGGTTTCGACCAAGGAGGCATTCACCTCACTTGACATGTCGAAAGATCCACCAATAGTACTGGGAGATGACTCTCTCACTGAAATTTTGGGCAAAGGGAGGATTGATCTTGATCATGGTAAGTTCAGAAATGTGTTGTATGTTCCAGGTTTTGCCTCTAACCTCTTATCAGTGTATCAGATGACCCACACAGGGTCTCCAAAGAAGGTCATATTCTCCCCTAATGAAGTTGAGATCACAGAGATATCAAGTGGTAAAGTCATTGCAAAAGGAGTTTCAAATCATACTTCGAAGGTATACATGTTCTCACACTTCTTACCCTACTCAAACCCCTCTGCTCTTCTGATTCATGATAATGAGGAAAGCAAGCTTTGGTGTGAAATATTTGGCCACATAAATTACAAGTATCTTTCTGATCTTAGTGAAAAAGAGATGGTCATAGGGTTACCAAAGATAAAAAATTTCAAAGGAGTCTGTTAAGATTGCATCCTAGGAAAACACCCAGAGCATAAATTTGAGAGAGCTAGTCATGAGAGAACCTCTGCACCCCTCGAGTTGATCCACAGTGATGTTGCTGGCCCATTCCCTCATATGTCCATGATTCAGGCCAAATATGCATTGAATTTCATAGATGTCTTTTCCAGGTATTGCTGGGTTTACTTCTTGAAACACAAGTCTGAAGTTTTTGGCCTCTTCAAAGTCTTTAAGGCTTTGGTTGAAAACCAGTATGGGAGGAAACTCAAGGTCCTCAAATCTGAAAATGGTGGTGAGTATGTCAAGTCTGATTTTATTCAATATTGTGCAGATGCAAGTATTCAGATGCAGAATTCTATCCCTTACACACCACAGCAGAATGGTGTTGATGAGAGGAAGAACATATCACTGAAGGAGATGGCAACATGCATGATGGAGGATAAGACTTTGCCACCAAAGTACTGGGCCAAAGCTATAAACTATGCAGCCTATATCCAAAATAGGGTGCCTCATAAATATCTTGATTGTATGACTCCTTTCGAAGCATGGAGTGGGCACAAGCCAGATGTGACCCATTTCAGGATTTTTGGCTCAAGGGCTTGGGCTAGAATTCCAACAGAAAAGAGAAAGGATTTGTAGCCCCAAAGCCAAGAGTGTCTATTTTTTGGGTACTATGAAGATTCAAAAGGGTAAAAGTTGATAAATTTGAGCACAAACAAAGACTTTATCGAAATGTGTGTTCAGTTTCAAGAAGAACCCCTAGCAGTAGTGGAAGTTGGAGAAGCCTCTTCACCACCAGAACCTCTGAATGTAAGTGAAGAGATAGTTGAACATGATGATTCTGATATGTCTGATAGTGATGAATTTATTTCAGATCCTAACAGCCCTACAAGGCCAAAATGGGCAGCCAAGACCATTCATACAGCAGGAGAGCTAGTTGGAAATCCTAATGACCCTAGAAGGACTAGATCTCAATTTGAGAGTGCTATATGCATGAATGATCCTATGTTTGCTGAGAAATGCTATATTATGGTAGAATCAGATCCTCATACATATGAATATGCATCAGGAGATCCAATTTGGCAAGAATCCATGAAGAAAGAGTTCATCTCACTCCAGAAGAGAAACACTTGGGAGCTGGTTGATCTTTCCCCGGGGAGGAAGCTAGTCCAATGTAAGTGGGTGTACAAGACCAAATTTTCTGCTGATGGTTCACCTCTGAAGTACAAGGCCAAATTTGGTAGCCAACGGCTACTCATAGGTTCATGGCATAGATTACAATGAGACCTTTACACCAATGGCAAAGATGGACTCCATCAGGCTAGCCTTAGCCATTGCAGCTTCAAAGCAATGGGAGGTACATCACATCGATGTAAAGTGTGCCATCCTAAATGGAGATCACACTGAAGAGATATACATGTATCAGCCTCAATTATTTTCTACTAACCCATCTCTTGTGTTCAGGCTAAGGAAGTCATTGTATCGGCTAAAGCAAGCCCCGAGGGCTTGGTATGCCAAGATTGATAGCTTTCTGCTATCACTAAATTTTGTTCGATGCAAATCAGATCTAAATGTATATTTGAAGTTGATTAATGGTTCATTAATGATAATTGTGTTATATTTTTATGACCTCCTCATTACAGGAAGCTCAAAGGATGAGATTGCTTCCTTGAAGGGTGCAATGAACCAAGCCTTCTCCATGACATATTTGGGGCTCTTAAGCCAATTCTTGGGGCTTGATATTTCTCAAAACAAATATGGAATAAAGGTGCACCAGTCCAAGTATGCCTTGGATTTTCTGAACAAATTCATAATGAAGGATTGCAAGCCAAGAAAGACTCCTTTCCTTTCAGAAGTGAAGCTTGAAGAAGCTGATTCTTCACCTATGGTAAACAATACACTGTATAGGCAATTGATTGGATGTTTGTTGTATATTACACATACTAGAACTGATATTTATTATGTAGTAAGTGTGGCTTCTAGATACATGGATCAGCCTCATGAGATCCATTAGAAAGCAGCCAAAAGTATCCTTAACTTTGTTCAGGGAATAAGGACACATGGGATCTTCTATAAAGCAAAATATGATCTTGATTTGATTGGATTTACTGACAGTGATTGGGTAGGTGATAGCATAGATAGAAAGTCAACATTAGGATATGTGTTCATGCTTGCAGAAGGGCCAATTAGCTGGTTAAGAAAGAAACAGAGTGCCATTGCACTCTCATCTACAGAAGCAGAGTACAGAGGAGTTGTAAATGCAACAACTCAATGTTTATGGTTACAGGGGTTACTTGGAGAGTGTGGATTCAAATCAGAATACTCAACTACTATCTACTATGATAATCAGAGTACCATTTGAATATGCAATGATCCAATTCAGAAGCAGAGAACCAAACACATTGAGATCCATATGTACTACATCAGAGAGCTTGTGCATGATGGCACCATTCACCTACTCTTCTGTTCATCTTCAAAACAAGTAGCTGATATCTTCACCAAATAATTTTGTGAGAAGACCTTCAGCAATCTCAAATCACTGTTGGGGATTGCTGATCATGCCGTGAAGCATGAGTGAAGACAAGATTTCAAAATTTTGTTTTACAGTCCATGTTTGAGGATTTTCCCACTGGGTTTTTTCCTCTTTCCTTGGTTGAATGGACATGCAGTATGTAAAGGGTGACTACGCCTTGTTGCTAGGACCTATAATTTTCTGATATATTACTCATAAGTTAGGCTTAAGGGGGGGTGTTATAATAATCAACCCATAGTTAGCTACCTTAGACATTAATTAATCCATTTTTGTCTTGTTTTCCTAGTTTCCATGTTCCACCTTATGCAAGTTGTCATCTACACATCCATAGTGGTCAAACTTGCTAATTTTGACTCATGGAGCGCTTGGGAAAGCTCATGGAATCAAATCTGCTTTATTCCTGGCCTCCTAAGCACCCTTCTTCTTTTTCTACTTTATTTCCTGCTTTTTCAGTGCTTTAAGGAAATTGGGAAAGTTTGACTAGGTGAGGTTAACTAGTTTTTTGTTCTCCACATCCTCCACTCTTTTCTCCTATGAAAATCATGTATGAGTTGTCCTTACATTACCTTTTAGCTTTCCTAAGTGATTTTTCCAATTTGTGAGCTCCTTGAAAGTTTTGGAAACTGCTTTATGCACCTATGGGGGATTTGCTTAGATTTAGTAAGCCTGCTTTTGACTAGATTCGAATTGCTTCTTCATGCATTCGAATCCCTTATGTAACTATTTATTGTGGCAGCCTATGACTTAACAGGGTTGGATATTGTACACTTATTCAATAAAGTTTAGTGTTCAGCTCCATATTCAGTCTCATTTTGTGAGTGATTTTGCATGTACAATTGATAATTGTTGTGAGTGTAAATGTTCTATCACTGGGTTCAATTTCCACAACTACCATGCTTCTGGGCAACCAAACCGTGAAACTAAGGAGTGTAGTTTGGTCTGTTTTAACTAGGGGCTTCTGGAAAATTGAAAAGGGTTGTTCCAATATAAATATAGAATAACTAAAGGTTTTATACATTTTTCATATATTTTGGAATGTTCTGAGAAGTTTTGGATGAATTTGGGGTTTTACGGCAGTTTTGGCCAAGAAAAATCCTGCGCAGAGGAGGATCCAAAAAGGTGGTACAGACCCAAAAAAATGGTTTTGGAGTTTTATATGGTAATTTGGGTCTTTTAGTGACCCACAATAACTGACAGAGATCATATTGAGTTAACATAAATGGTTTTACATCAATTTTACCAAAACTAGTTATTAAAAGCTAGTAATCTAGCTAAGGTCTAAAACAATAGTTAAATCATCTCAAATGCATTTATCTAAGACATGATAAATGTAATAGGGGTAAATATCAGTTCATTGAATATGTAAAATCCCTTCAATTACTTCCCCAACCTGAAATATTCCTTATAGAACTCATTTTTATTCAATTTCCCCCATACATTGGTAAAATAGGCCTTTTAGGCAAAATTGAAGACAAGAATCTTTATGGGCAGAGATGTTTCAATCTGATACATGTAATTTGTAGAATATTATGACCCTTCAGAACATACATTACATCATTTACTGACCATTACAAGGATGCTCCAAATACAAGGGGCAGGAGGCTCGGATCATGACTAGCAAGGGTTGTGAGCATAAATAAAGCTAGGGCTTCACTGTATATGGAACTAAACTTGATGGAAGCTTAAAATAACTTTGTAAATCCTTCAATTCATGAAATCTAGTGATTGACACCTGCAATGGAAGAAAAGGGGATGGAAGGAGATGGGAATGGAAGGCTGGGGCTCATCTCCCAGTAGTCTGAGGCACAACACTCAGAAGTAATGCTCACATAAGCATTTAGAAATGAAATCATCAACCAAACTGAAGCAATGGGTTTGAATTTATATTTTATAGACTTATGGATGACCTGCTTAGTAAGTTGAGGCCAATGGTGACCTGTGAGAGCAGGTCAACCCCATGGGTCACCTAACCCTAGCCACAAAAGCGCCCCCTTTGGGAAATTATGCAAGTAGGGCCATGTGGAATTGTTTCCAATTCCAAATCATCCTTCACGATTAGAAACTGTGCCCTCCCTTACTAAAAATTTGCCTCTTTTCAGTTATGATAGCTTTCTGCTTTTCCTGGGTCACAAGGAAACTCTTTTCTAAGCTCCATAAGAGGAAATTGAGCCCTCCCCTTTGAAATACTTTCCTACTTTTACCTCTGTCTTCTTTTTCTACTTTTAGGAAACTTCCCTTTATTCTCTTGCTTGCTTTTGTCATGGACTTTCTTATTTTTACCAAGGAAAGTTGACTAGATTTACCCAATGCACCCTCCTAACATGGTAGCCTTAATTCCACATCATTATTGTGCGTAGTAAATAAAATTTCTGAAATAAAATTAAATACATGCCTTAGAACAATTATTAGTAAAAATTTATCCTAGGAGGAATAATTAATAAGAACTTGAGCCCCTGGGAACTTATCATGGTCAACACTTTTAATGGTCAATTTGAGGGAACATGACAGTTTTTCCCACGGTCTTCCCCATGTTACCACCTAAGTTGTACTTAGTGGTTTTTTATCAAGTGATCCTGGTGAACCGGACAAGGATAACTTGTTTGGACTTCAGAAGACCTTCACTCTTGCTTCTAGGAAACTTTGTTGTATGATATCACATGTTCATACCCCCTTGGGGGAGTTGTAATAAATTTTCTAGCATGACAGTGTCTGTAAAAGACTCGGTCTCTTAGACTTTATTTGTCAGTCTGATCATCCCAGGGTGTTTTTTTCCTTGGTTATTATTGGTTTTTGAATAAATGACTGATAATTTCTGAGTTTTTCACTCCATAACTCCAAATTTGGGGTGGTCGGCTTGGCATTTAGGCCCATTTTATGATTTTTTCACTCCATACCTTCCTTCATGTTGAGCAGGAGTAGAGAGCAAGCAGCAATGCTGCAAAATGCCAAACTATCACTTGGGCCAATCTCTAAGCTTGATCATCCTTTCTCCAAAGGAACATTGATAGTGCCACCCTGGACACCATTAATGCACACCAAATCCATAATCGTATAGTCCATGGACTATATTACAACTTGCCACCCAAATCAACATAAATTCTTAAACCATTTCATGCATCAAATAACTTAGGATCTAAGCCCTAAGTCCATGGCATATGAAATATTCCATGGAAATCTGTAAGCCAATTTTTTTGCAAATTATATTACCAACATTAAAACCATATCAAAAAGCATGTAGTAAGAAGATGATAGGGCATAGTCAAGTCATAAGCCTTTACATCATGATAAATAAGTGTCACATAAATAACAAGTCTATGTCACGAAAGTAATAGTTGTGGCAGTGACCCCGTCACTATCATAAAGAATGTAATGATAATAATAAAAACCAGTGAATCTCACTAGGATAGAGCTGCAAATGCGAGCGCTAGTGACCAAAACAATCAACACTTCCTGTTAAGCCTTATAAACAAGTTTTCCATCGCCAAGTGCACCTGCACACAAAAAAGACAAGAATGAATTAGTTCGATAGAACTAAGTAAGCCCGTTGTGATAAGTAGAAATTGTTACCTCTCGGGTGGTTACAAGGGAAGCTAGTCCCTCCACTCCACCCCTTTATCCATTAACAAAGTCAAGTTAGAATCATGTATATGACAGTAAGCAAATGTTAATAAACAATGAAGCACGTAAGCAAATAACTAACTTACACATCAATTCTTAACCATAGCACAAACAATAATCTACATAAAATCAATGCAAGTAACATATTAATAATGACATCGAGAAATATGGAAGAAGGATGTAAGAACAACTTACAATAGTACAACAGTACAATTAGAGTATGACATGTTTCACAAATATCAATTAATGTCCAGCATAGGTAGTTTTGAGTAGCCTAATAAATTTTTTTTTTCAATTTTTGGGGACATTACAAGTGGTATCAGAGCCCAGTTTCAACACTAAGAGACCTAATGGGTGTACCATACATTCGTTGCAAGGAAAATAAAGTATGTTTAAATTGTTTTAACTAACAAAAAAAAATTCCTGTTATTAAAATTTGTAGTTTTCAGGAAATTTTACAGAACAGTTCAGATCATGAACACTTAAGAAGATAACATCCGGCAAGATAAATTGAATACCCACACCTAGGAAGTAGAACTGGTGGTGGAACTGAATTATGATATTATGAAAACCATACAAAGTATTCAAGTAGACTTGCAAATTTTGATAGATGAAAATATGAATGAAAGAAAAGAACAACAAGAAATCAATGAAGCATTGATGTGAAATATGACATGAGGAAGCCCGCAGGGGAAACCCACTCATTCTAGAAATAGGTTCAAGAAGGAACCTTATCATAAACTAGCCAAGAGAAGAAGGAAAAGAGGAACATAACGCTGAACCTCCAGAAGGATAATATCAAATTCCTTCCAGTGAGGACTCTCTTTCTCCATGCAGAAAGAAACAAAGAAGTGATGACAATCTCCATGGGGAGTTTAGAAAAATAAGAGCCCCAACCTATGAAGGAGAGGTGAACACAGGAGAGAAATATGAAGAATGGTTTTTGGGTATGAGAAAATATTTTCGAGTTCATTAGTACTCTAGCGAAATAAAGGCTTGACTAGCCATTTATAATTTAAATGGGAAAGGAGAGAGATGGTGGAGAGACTTGAAACATACACAGAAAGATGAGGTCAGAGAAATAATCTAGAGTAAATTCCACAAGATCTTCCAAGAAAAATATATGTTGGAAAGTTTATTTGACAGAAAGGTGAAAGAGTTTCATGAGTTATGTATGGGATCCATGACTATGGATGATTTTATTAACATAATTCTAGATTTGTTACATTATGTACCATACATCAAGTATGAAAAGGTAAAAGATCCAGTAGTTTTTAGGATTTATTCCTCCCAACTTTTAGGAAATGATTGAGTTTGACATGCCTAAAACCTTGGACACCACATTGCACAAAGCTAGGCTCTGCTATGAGCATGGACAACTAAGGAAAGAGAACATGAACAAAAATAGAGACAAGTCTAAGAACTTCTCTAACAACCGCAAACCGGATTTTAACCCACCCCTGTACATGAAACAGAACAACATCTTTCTAGTGAACAAGAACTTCAACAAATCAGGTACAAAGCCATATGTACCAGCTCCAAATGTTAACAAGCTAGTAGAAGCTGGGGGAGCCAATGATACCCTGCTACAGATCAAAAGATGGAAATGCAGCGGGCCTCATTATGACCGATATTATAACAAAAATACCAATGGGGTATTGCACAACTTACAAGAAGATCCCACAGTAGAGGACATAGCTGGAACACCATGGATTTATGCAGCCCTGGATGGCCAAGAAGTAGACCATCAGGATACCATGGTTGAGATAGAAGGTAAGATATTGAACACTTATATTTCAATACTAATTGACCTCGGTGCTTGCCGGAGATATGTATCACCTAAAATTTTTGATATATGTAAAATAGGCAAAGAAAAAAATGATAAACCTTGCTGGTAAAATTAGCCATTGGTACAAAACAAAAAGTTTCGAAAATAGTTAAAGATTGTGAGGTAAACCTGAATGGTTTTCTTACGAAAGTAAACTTGAACATCCTACCTTTAGGACCATATGATATACTTGTTGGCATGGACTGGTTGGAACAACACCATGTCATGCTCGATTCCTTACACAACTCAATCTTGTGTACAGATAGCATAGGGAATCAAGTGAAGATTCAAGGCCTACCAAAGAAAGTTTTGGTAAGGCATATATTTTCCTTACAAGCAAAGAAGTGCATTAGAAAAGGATGGAAGTTGTTTGCAGTAAATATCTGAGACATAGAGGCTGAAAGAGAACAACACATAGAGGAATTTCCCATTGTTGTAGAATTCAAGGACGTATTCCCTGAGGAAATCCCTGGATTACCTCTAAAGGGAGACCTAGAATTTTCCATAGAAATGACACAAGGATACATTCTATATTCAAAAGCCACTTACCACATGAGTGCATTAAAGTTGGTGGAACTCAAACTGCAGTTGCAAGAGTTGATAGAAAATGGATATACCTAGCCTAGTGTGTCCCCTTGGGGATCACCGATAATTTTCTTAAAGAAGAAGGATGGTACGATGCGAATGTGCATAGATTATGGTCAGCTTAACAAAATGACTATCAAGAACTGATACCCACTTCCTATGATTGATGACCTATTCGATCACATAGGAGGATTCAATATATTTTCAAATATTGATCTACGATTCAGTTACCATAAGATACGGATTCATGATGACGATATTCACGAAACCCCATTTCCTACAAGGTACGGGAACTATGAGTTTGTAGTAATGTCGTTCGGGTTGACAAATGTACCCACACCCACAAAATTTATGTGTATGATGAATAGTATATTCAGTAAATATCTAGATAAAAAAAATTTGGTCTTTATAGATGACATCCTAATTTACCCTAAGAATAAACAGGAAGATGAGGAACACCTCCGCATAGTGCTACGGGTGTTACGAGAGCACTAGTTGTACTCCAAGTTTAGTAAATGTGATTTTTACAAACCATAGATATAGTGCTTGGGTCACATTATCTCCGAGACAGGGATAGTTGCGGACTCGAAAAAGATTACATCCATAGAAGACTAGCCTACCCCTACTAGTGTCATCGACATTAGGTCCTTTTTGGGATTAGCCGGATATTATCGAAATTTCATTGAGAACTTCTCAAGAATAGCTTGTCCCATGAACACTTTGCAGAAAAAGGAAAATAAGTTCTTATGGACGGCCAAGTGCGATGAAATCTTTCAAAATCTTAAGTGTATTTTGACGACTGCACCGATACTACGAATTGCGGATCCCAATGGGGATTTCGTTGTTTGCACGAATGCAAGCAAGGAAGGACTTAGAGGGGTCCTCTTGCAGAACTATTATGCGATCTGTTATGAATCCTGAAAGTTAAAAGAACATGAGCAAAAATACCCCACACATGATCTTGAGTTAGCTTCCATAATTCACACATTGAAGATGTGGAGGAACTACCTCATGGGAAGGAAATTCCTTCTAATGATAGACAATATGAGTCTCAAGTATTTATTCCAGCAACTAGATCTAAATGCTAGGTGTTGATCCCAGATTTGTTAAATTACTCATTTAAACATATGTTTTGTTATCTTTTGCATATTTTATGTCATGCAAATCACTATTCAGCCCCAGGTTTGAATGTATTTAAGGCTTATGTAAAATCCCTTTTATTATTATCATTTTATGATTTTATTAATTAAAATTGACATGGTTTGAAGCGCATTTGATATATTAATTTATATGTATATATGTTTTCAGGTTATATAGTATTTTTGAGTGAATTAAAACAAACACGCATTCAGCTAGCCATGTGCATGGCATGTCCAGCTCATCATCCATCTCACTGCGCAATACTCGTTGGCAGGTTTCTAGGCATTTAAGTGTTGTTACTCCAGACCTTAGTCCTTAGTGCACCATAAAATAGATATCGCATTTCATCCTAGATATGCGCACATCATATCCAACTCATCGTTCATTTCGTCAAACCAACTGCGCACTGTTGAAAATTGATTTCAGGCATTAAGACGTTGGAACAGTATGCAAATTGTTTATTTCCCATGCATCCGGGTAATGAAGCTCATATTCTAGATGACCCGCCAGCTTGCAGCCTCCTTTGTTTGAAAAAACACCACCATTCCATGTGTTTGAATGATGGAATGACTCTCATTCTAGAAAAATATCCCATGTACGTTGTCTTTGCTCGTCACCACTTCACAAACATGCTAGAGAAGGAGCCATATGCCATAGCATGCATGCTGAAGAGAAACTTTCGCGCTGAAGAAGGGATAACAAGTATGCATTGCAGTTCAATTAGTTAGATGCCATAATGGTTGACTAAAATTAGAGAGAATTTGACCACTAAAGGGTCAACTTGCTCATCCCTGGAAACAATATATATATCAGCCTCTACGTGAGAGCTCAGTTAGCTATAAGTTTAACCAGTTTCTGCTTTGATTCGTTGTTCTTAAGCACACTGTATTTTTGTTCCATATTCTTTAATAAGATTCATATCCTTTGATGTTGATGATTGCGTTTGAGTAAGCATTGGACAAGAACCACCCCTGATTGATGAGAGGGCCCTTCATCAACCAGAGGTTCATTCTTTCTATGTAATTTTGTTCTCTTCTTTCTATTGTAGCTAGTTTAGTTTAATTTCATTAGATTGTTGTACATGTTTATTTCATTTATTTCCTGTAATGCATTTTATTTCTAAAGTTAAATAATTAAGCTGTGCGGATAGTTTGCTTTCAAATTTGCTGTTAGTCATTTCATTTCTAGTTTATTGTTGAGTTTTATTTGAAATTAGATAGAATATACTGCTTTTTGATCAAGTTAAATAAATTCAGTTCAGTTTATTTCCTTTTCATTCCAAGTTTATACAATTTGAATTTTAGTTTGTTTATTGATATGTAATGATTTCTTTTCATGAATCTATTTAAGTTTATGTCACTATTGAATTTGATTAATAAATATGTTTATTTCTTGCCTTTATGCATTAGTTTTACATCTTCCCAAATTCAACTGAAGATTATATCATTTAGGTTATTTTTTGTTATTTTAATTATGTATACTATCATTCATACAACCTGTTTAAACTGTCATTTAGTCACCCTTTTCAGATCTGCAATTCAGTCTGTCAGCCAGCCCATAGTTTCAGTTTTAGTGTTTTTATGTGTTTTCAAATTATTTTAAGTTATGTTTCTTTAGTATTTGAAGCATGTTTTGACTGAGATATTTATATGATAGTTTTATTTAACATTGACGTTAAAGTTAGGTTGTTTTAGGTTATATATTAAAGTTTTATATTTTTCCCTATCTATTTTCACCTTGAACATATTTTGAACTATGTTTTGTTTTGTTTCTTGAGTTTATTTCTGACTCCTTTTCACTATTGTATTGTTTTGTGCTCATGCCTTTGGATTGATTTATCTGTTTGAATGTAAAACTTAGTATTAGATGTGTCTCCCTTAGAAAATTATACTAGTACTTTAAAGACTATTCCCTTCTCATTTATGTGATTACCGAAAGAGACTTGTAGGACAGAATTCAAAGATATTCATATTAATTTTTCTACTTGTTTCTTTTTATTAAGTCGTATTTATTAAGTTGTTTACTTGTTTCTTCTTTACTAAGTTTTCCACTTGTTTTTGTTATTAAGTTTTCTACTTGCTTATAAGTTAAGTCTTCCTTGCACCCTAGTTTTCTATTTGAAAAGTTAGTTGTTTATTGTATCTTTTTCAGTTTAAAGTTATTTGCTTATGAAATAAATTATCAATTATTTAGTTTATTATTTTTTTCCTGTTCAATTACTTTAATAGTTGAATTCTTAGGAGTTTGACTCATTTTTTCATTTTGAAATATCTTTCGATATTTTGTTTGTTAAAATATTTCCACGACACCATAGAAACCCCTCTACCTTCGCATATAATTTGTGTCAACTCTAATATTACCAACCTTGGTCGATAATTAAATATTAGGTGAATTAATCTAGACATTGTAACACCCAACATTTTGGCGTCGTTTCCGAGGAGTTGTTATATAAGGTATAGTAGAATTCTTTATAAAGTTTATTAATAGGATGGTAGTGGGGGAGCGGTAAGATGAGAGGTAAGAACCTGCGCATCTGTTATAACAGGAGCCCCCAAATCCAACAATAGTAGTAGCATAGGTATTTCTTTAAATTAAAGTTTTTC
Source organism: Pseudotsuga menziesii (assembly GCA_001517045.1). Lineage (NCBI taxonomy): Eukaryota > Viridiplantae > Streptophyta > Pinopsida > Pinales > Pinaceae > Pseudotsuga > Pseudotsuga menziesii. The sequence continues at coordinate 420,800 of LPNX010716996.1, forward strand.
ATGAGCAGACTTACAGATCCTTGTGGTAGATTTGATAAGAAAGGAAAAGTTATTGAAATTCCTACTAAATTTTATAGGGGATGAAATACCCCAACCAATAACTCAGTAGAAAGGTATCAAATGACACCTATAGGAAGTAGTTTTACCCTAAAACCTAAGGGTACCCTCTGAGGAGATCTTACCAAGGAAGCCATAGAAGGCGAAGGAACCTTGATAGGAGGTCCTAAGGACTTCATTCCTGAGGAAGTTCAAGAGGACCAACCACTAGGAACCTCTAATCCTCCACTAGTCTTAAATCCAAATAACACACATTTTTCACTAGTGAGAGATCCAAAATTCGTTGACTTTGTTGATCTTGCCTAATTAAAAGCTCTCTTTGGAACCTCCGTAGATCCATCCATCTCAAAAATTAAAACTTCCATAGTAGAACCTACTATCCCTCTAGGATTGAATAAAAACACGGTTGATTAGAGGAAGAACTCTCCCAAAAAAGAACGTTGGGACGCCCCATTATCACCTCGGAAGGAGCCTCCTAGGTATATCTACGTTAAAAATACAACTTATATGGAGAGACAGGGAGAAAATGAATATCATGATGAATTTAGAAATGATGAATTAGAAGGGGAAAATCGAACTGAGACTACCTTCGGGTTCCCTATTTTGATACTATGCAGAATCTAACTATGAAAATTATCCCTCCTTCATCCTTACCTACTTTCTATAGAAAAAGTAATACGGACCCCGACACATTCCTATTCGAGTTTGATATCCTTTGTAGGAGTTATAATTATCTACAAGATGCTCATAAACTAAAACTCTTTCCCACTGCACTAAAAGATTCTTCCTTGAGATGGTTCATAGGATTAGGTGAATTTACTATCAGGACTTGGGACAATATGAAAACTTCATTCTTGTGAAAATATCAAGAGTATTGCAAACCTAAGGACTCTCGACATGATATATTCAAGATACAATAACTCGAAGATGAAATCCTGGAGGATTATCTCAAAAGGTTCATTTATACATTACATAAATCTAAATATAATGACCTTCGAGAAGATGTAGTACATAGAATTTTCCTTAAATGAATCTCCGAGGACTTGTTAGAAAGTATTAATCTCATGGTAGATGGAGATATTTTTCATAAAACCTTTGCACAAATCAGTGAGATGTGTAAAAGTTATTCTAGAAGTAGGGGAGAATTTGGGAAAAACTTTTGAGAGCCTTATAGTAGAAATGTAAAAGGAAACATTCCTAGTTCAGGTGGAGTTACAAGGGTAGAGTTAGGAAACCTATTGGAGAATTTTAGAAATGATATACTAGGAGAAATTGGTTCTCAAATATATGCTTTACAAGACAAGAAAAGGAAATATGAAGAATGAGAAAAAATGAGCATTTTTTGTCCAAGATGTAGGACAAAACATCCCCAAAGGGAATGTCCATCGAACAACATCTCTGTATGTCAAATTTGTACATAAGAGCATCCAACAGATAACTTCCCATCCTTTCTTGGGTTGCAAGCCATGTATAAGTGTGGGGATGTAGCTAAAACATCTAGGAGGACTCCCTAGAAACCTAGACGCCAACCAGCATATCATAACTTTCCACCACAACCCCGACTCTATTATTCTCCATATCAACTACCTCAAAAATGGAAAAATTCAAGTTGGCAGAACTGGCCACCTCAATACCATCCTCCTCAATTTCCGCAGCAGCAATATTGGTCACAAGGGTGGAGAGGACAACCATACCCTTAGTCACATCCTGTCGTTGCACCTAATCATCCTTATCGTCAGTACCAAACAAATTTCCAGCAAATTTCCCCTGGATTTGTACCTCAAGTTCCTTTCATCACACAACAACCTCATCATTTTCAGAACACAAATCCTCCTCGACCGACATTATTACTTGCACAATCGATACCTAACCCTAATAATAAATGAACTTAATATCTTAACAACATTTACTTTCAAACTCTTCCATCATATCTTATTTTGACTGTACCTGTACATGAGATTCAATTACAATCTGGAAGAGTTATGAATGACAGGCCCAAATCATCAGTCATCATTCATGAAGCAAATCAATAAAAAGAGGATTGAAATGAACGTGTGAATAATGTCATTTTGGAAGATGTGAACATTCTAAAGGTTCCAGTACACACTCATCCTTTTCAAGAAACTATTCAGAAGCAAAGAGTTCCTCTATTCCTGGAAAGAATAGTGATAGAAAAACCTGTAGTTCATCTGGGGTATGACATTTTGAATGAATTAAAGAATATCTGTGTCAAAATCCCTCTATTACAATATATGAAGGAAATACCAATCTACAGCAAGGTAATAAATGAGCTATGCATTAAATGCCGAGGGAAGAAGAAAAAGGACCCTCTCACAATCCATGTTATAGGAGAGATGTCTGAATGTATGACAGTTTAGTCTTGGATTGAAAAATATACCAATCTAGGAGCCCTAGTAGTGACTATAAATAACACCACCATAGAAAATACATTAATCAATTTAGGATCTGCCATCAATACGATGACCATTGTAGTTTTAGAATTTTTATAGTTAGGACAGTTTCTTTGACCTACCGCTTATAGCCTAGAACTAGTATACCATAGTACGTTAAAACCTGTTGGAGTCCTGGATGACATTATCGTATCAGTAGCCTCATGGGAATACCCTGTCGAATTTATGGTCATAGAATCAAAGGACCCTTCTAAAGGGAATCCTATTATCTTGGGAAGACCATGGCTAGCTACTGCCAATGCTTTTATAGGATATAGGGATGGATAGATGACTATTTCCAATTGGTTTTCTACACAGAGACTTGTTTTATACCCCCCAACATAACCAATAATTTAAAAATCCTGGTTGTTAAATTTTCTTTCGGGGATGAGGAATTTGATGACCTCTCCCTTCCTAGTGATTTATCCTGGGCACTTCAAGATTACACCACTGAGAATGTATTAAATCAGTTTGTTTCTTCAACAACTTGTACATATTTTTCTCAGTCTTTTGCTCGATTCGATCAGATTTTTGGACATGAGTTTCAAGAGAATATGGCTCTTTCAATGTTTACAGAGACACCTTGTGTCTTCACGATTGAAGAACAAACAGGACCCTATACAATAACTTGTGAGTTTTCCCCTAAAAAATGTCTACATTTAAATGCAAGGTTAAGTGAAAACCTATAAGCACAGCTGCTTATAGTTCTTAAAAAACAAGCTAGAGCATTTTCATGGGAGTACACCGATATGAAGGGTATACACCCTAACACCTGTATTCACCATATTTATATGGATCCAAAAACTTCACCTGTAAAGAAGCCGCAAAGGAGGATGCATCTTGCTCTAAAGGAGATTGTAAAAGAAGAATTACAAAAACTCCTCACTGCTGGTTTCATCTATCCTATCTCCGATAGTAAATGGGTGTCTCCTTTAGTAGTAGTCCCAAATAAATTCACAAGGAAATGGCACATTTGTGTTTATTTTAGATAATTAAACAAAGATACACTTAAATACTACTTTCCTTTACCTTTTATTGATCAAGTGTTAGATACTTTGTCAAGTAAACAATATTTTTCCTTTCTTGATGGATATAGTGGTTACAACCATATTTTGATAGCACCTGAATATCAACGCAAGACCACTTTTACATGCCCTTGGGGAACATACGCTTATCAAGTTTTTCAATTTTTCCTATGTAAAGCACCTGCCACTTTTCAACAAGCATTCTTAGGAATATTTTATGATCTTATACATGACTTTGTGGAGGTATACATGGATGATTTTACGGCCTATGGTAATACCTTTGAAGAATCTATTTACAACCTTGAGAAGGTCCTGATCCGATGTCAAGAAACGAATTTATCCCTTAGTCATGAAAAATGTAAAATGTTACTGGCGGAAGGTATAGTTTTAGGACACCATGTTTCCTCCCAAAGAAATAAAGGTAGATCCTTCTAAGATCGAAGTAATTATTGGCATTCATTCTCCAAAAAATAAAAAAGAGGTAAGAAGATTTCTTGGTCGTGGGCTATTACCACCGCTTTATTGAAAATCTCACTAAAATCACTGCACCAATGTTTAAATTGCTTACAAAGGATGTAGAATTCCAATGGACAGAATCTTGTCAAAATGCTTTTGAAATTTTAAAAGCTAAACTATTAGTAGCACCAATACTTAGGGGTCCTGATTGGTCCCTTCCTTTTCATATATCCAACGATGCCTTTGACATGGCCATAGGAGGAGTCCTTGGCCAAAAAGAGGGACATGCACCTTATTCCATTTATTTTATTAGCAATAATTTGACTCATGCGGAACTAAATTACACTATTATTGAAAAATAATTTTTGGCAGTAGTTTATTCTATTAATAAATTTCACCATTACATTATAGGTTACAAAGTTTTTTTACATACCCATCACTCTGCCATTAGATTTCTAATTAATAAACCAATTACCAATGGTAGAGTGAACCGGTGGCTTATTCTCTTGCAAGAATTTAACATAACCGTTATTGACCGACCTGGTAAAGAAAATCTAGTAGCAGATTTCCTTTCCTGTATTCAACGTGAAGATGATACTAAACCTGTTGACAACACTTTTCCTGATGAACATATATTTGTTGTATCTAATCAAACTCCTTGGTTTGCTGATATTTCCAATTATTTACAAAATGGGAAAATACCAAACCATTTGTCCCCACATGAGAAGCACCGTATTATAGTTTAGAGTTCCAATTATTCCCGGGTTGATAATGATATCTTCCTCACTGGTCCAGATATTATTATTCAATGATGCTTGTGAGAGGATGAAATGACAGACATCATCCACGCATGCCATGATGGACCATGTGGAGGACATTTTTATGATAAGAGGGCGACATACAAAGTACTACATTCTCGTTATTATTAGCCAAGCATTTTTAAGGATGCTTCCAAATATGTCAAAGGATGCGATAGTTTCCAAAGAATTGGTAGACCTACGCCATCTGATCAAATTCCCCTACAACCCCAAGTCATGATTGAACCCTTTGAGAAACGGGCTATTGATTTTGTAGGACCAATTACTCCCATGTCTCATAAAAATAAGTATATCCTGGTTTGCACAGACTATGTCACCAAATGGGTAGAAGCTAAAGCTTTGTTTAGGGCTACAGAGAAATCAGTGGTAGAATTTATATATGAAGAAATATTTACTCGATTGGGTGTACCTAGAGAAATTATCACAGACCAAGGTACTCAATTTACTTCCAAATTAATGAAAGAACTTACTACGAAATATGGAATCTGACATTCCAAATCTTCACCTTATCACCCTCAGGCTAATGGTCAGGTAGACTCAACTAATAAAGTATTAGAATCCATTTTAACCAGAACCATTCACTTACATCATAAGGATTGGGAAGATAGACTCCCGAAGGCTTTATGGGCCTAGAGGATAACATGGAGATACACTACCGGACATACCCCCTATGAGTTAGTGTATGGAAAACAAGTCCTTTTACCTATTGAATTTCAAGTTAAAACCTTTCGTATGGCAGCACAATTAGGCATGGATTTGGATGAAGCAATCAAAAAATGAATATTACAGACTAATGAGTTAGATGAGATTAGACAAGATGCACTCCAAAGAACCATGCTAATACAGAATCAACAAAAGACATGGCATGATAAATGTATTAAGCAAAAGCAAGTTAATATTAGAGATTGGGCACTATGATTTGACTCATGGTTTAAAATTTTTAAAGATAAATTAACTACCTATTGGATGGGCCCATGTGAAGTAGTTACCTCTTTTGACAATGGGTCGGTAAAAATTAAGACAATTGATGGCTCACAAATTTCCTTTGTAGTAAATGGACATAAACTCATACTTTATCACCAACCGACATCTAAACAAGATTTCATGCAGAATGTTTTGTAGTAGAATGAAATGGAATTAGTTGAAGGGGAAGCTATCCCTCTTCCTCCCAATCCTTAAAACATATTTTGGGTTATCATCACTTGTATATATGTAAATATGTGTTTACTTATTTGAATAAATAAGAGTCATTTCTGGAGAATTGCTTATAAAGGACTCTTTTTCTTTTTATGATGTTATAATGTTCTCATCAATAAATTGAATCATCTAACAAGAGGTTTTGCAGTTTGATTACAAATATTTTATATCTATAAGCAGCTCATGGAGTATTACTTGCAAAATGGAAGTATGTTAAAACACTCATTTGGTATCTTTACCTTTCTTGGTGTACTTTTGAAATTTGCATCTTATAGTGAAAATTAAAAATTCACAATCCTCTGTATATCATTCTTAACCAGATCTTCTATGATTCATATGGTTTTTGGTATTTTGATTCAAACATGTATATTTTTGACTTGTTCTTTTGAACAGTTGCTTGATGGACCTACTTTCATTATCATATTTTTCACAATCTTATTTTACACCTATGGATTACTAGTTCATCCTATACTTGTTATCAAAACTTGTCTCTCATGTATTTTGGTGATGACTAGAGAGTAAGTGGATTTTTTTCCTGTGGGGAACATTACTTATCCTTATGAAGAAGGAAGACTGTAAGGTTAAAGAACAAATTTAATTTATTCTCTTTTGACATTATTTATGGTTAAAGTCATTATGAAATTACTTATAAGTTTATTTTACAAAATTCAATTATGTGTTTAGTAGGACTTAACACACTCTAGTACCAATCGATTTCCACATATTTAATATCATTATACAAGGAAAACCTGTTGGGGTACTGAACATGCCTGCTGGAATCGGGTCAATGCTAAGTAAAAACTTAAAACACAGAAACTTGATAAATGCAAGTAAACCTGTCGGGGTACTGAATAGGCTCGCTAGAAGTGGGACTATGCTTGCATGGTACCAAGGTAAACCCGTCGAGGCATTGAATAGGCCTGCTGGCAGTGGGGCAATAGCTGGTAAAAGAGATCTAGTTGATGAGCTACTATGCACAAAGTTCTTAAAACAATGATAATATAAAGATTTTTTTTAGAATTTATGATTAAACATGTCATGACCAATTGTTTATAATGTCATTTGAGAATGGTTGTAAGTTGGGCTTGACCCTGGCCATCTAATTCAACAAATACCTAGGATGTCATTATTGTAGAAATGGGACCCATACTTGAAAATATCACATACTCCGGGGTAAACTTAAATATTTTGTGATGATAGGATATCTTTCAAATGAGGCATGGATGCCTAGATTTTCCTATGGTATTATTTTGGTTATATTATTATCATTCAAGCAGTGGAACTTGGTTATAGCATGAAGCATATTTTCACAACAAAAATCAATATGAAGGATTGAATGAACGTCCAAATGAAATCGATATTACAACACTTACGATTAAAATATGCTAACCAATATTTTTTTTTTTGGCATATAGTTTTTACTTTCATGCAGATGCTTAGACATTAAATTTTTTTAGTTATTATTTCATTGTTGATAATCCTATCCTCTTACCCAATTATGCATGTAAATGATCAATTTTGTTGTTAATCAAAATGTGATTTATGCCTTCATGTCATACGTTCAACCTGTCCAAATTTTTACTTTGGACATGGTTGAATTAATTTCAAACCTTATGAATTCATTTAGGCATATGTTCGTTAATTTAATATGTTTCAAGGTTCACTATGATGGCGTGATCTCTTAAATAAGTCAAACTTCTTGCTATTACATTAATTTTCATTTTTATTATTTCTATACAGTTGTTTCAGCCATTTTTCTTACACTCTCTACAAACAGATTCTATATCATAACTGTTGAACAATGTTGAATTGTTTTGAACCTCAGAGATATTAAATCAAGAACGTTGAAGAACTCAACAATGCCATTTAATTTTTATACAATGTTTGACATGAAAGACATGCTATTTTAAAAGCACAAACCATCTGCCTTCTTCCTAAGTTATTTTTCTTTTTGCTCAGTGGGACCTGACATTTCTCTGGTTTAGGGGAATGTTGATCCTAGATTTGTTATCATTTTTGGTAGTTAAATTACTCATTTAAACATATGCTTTGTTATATTTTTCATATTTTATGTCACGCAGATCACTATTCAGCCCCAGGTATGAATGTATTTAAGGTCTATGTAAAATCCTTTTATTATTATCATTTTACGATTTTATTAATTAAAATTGACATGGTTTGAAGCGCATTTGATATATTAATTTATATTTTTATCTATTTGCAGGTTATATAGTATTTTACGATGAATTAACAACAAAAAATCATTCATCTAGACATGTGCACAACATGTCTAGCTCATCATCCAACTCCTTGCACAATACTCATTAGCAGGTTTCCAGGAATTTAAATGTTGTTATTCGAGACCTTAATCCTTAGCGCACCAGAAAATAGAAATCACATTTCATCCTAGATATGCACACAACATATCGAGCTCACGGTCCAGCTCATCGTTCAGTTCACCAAACCAACCGTACGCTGTTGAAAATTTATTTCAGGCATTAAGACGTTGGAACAGTCTGCAAATTGTTTACTATCCATGTATCCGAGTAATTAAGCAAGCATTCTAGATGATCCTCCATCTTGTAGCCTCCTTCATTTGACACCACACCACCAGTCCACACATTTGAATGATGGAATGGCTCTCGTTCTAGAAGACACACCCATGTACGTTGTCTCCGCTCACCACCACTTCACCAACTAGGATAGAGAAGGAGTAGTATTCAATAGCATGCATGGTGAAGAGAACCATTTGCATTGAAGAAGGGTGAATAAGTATGCGTTGGAGTTCGATTAGTTAGACGCCATAATGGTTGACTAAATTTAGAGACCAGTTGACCACTAAAGGGTCGAATTTCTCATCCTTGTAAACAATATGTATATCAGCCTCTACGTGAGAGCTCAGTTAGCTAGAAGTTTAACCAGTTTATGCTTTGATTCGTTGTTCTTAAGCACATTGTATTTATATTCCATAGTATTTAATAAGAGTCGTATGCTTTATTGTTGATGATTACATTTGAGTAAGCTTTAGCCAGGCACCACCCCTGATTACTAAGAGTGCCCCTCATCAACCAGAGGTTCATTCTTTTTGTTGTAGCTAATTTACTTTATTTTCATTAGATTGTTGTATATGTTTATTTCATTTATTTCCTGTAATGCATTTTATTTCTGAAGTTAAATAATTAAGCTGCCCACGTAGTTTGATTTCAAATTTGTTGTTAGCCATTTCATTTCCAGTTTATTGTTCAGTTTTATTTGCAATTAGATAGAATAGACTGCTTTTTTATCAAGTTAAATAAATTTAGTTATGTTTATTTCCTTTCTGTTCCAATTTTATGCAATTTGAATTTCATTTTGTTTATTAATATGCAATGATTTCTTTTCATGAATCTATTTAAGTTTATTTCACTATCGAGTTTGATTAATAAGTAGGTTTATTTCCTGCCTTTATGCATTAGATTTACATCTGCACAGATTCGGCTGAAGATTAGATCATTTAGGTTAGTTTTTGTTATTTTAACTATGCAAACTATCATTCGAACAACCTGTTTAAACTATCATTCAGTCACCCATTTCAGACCTGCAATTCAGTATGTCATTCAGCCTATAGTTTCATTTTTAGTGTTTTTATGTGTTTTGAAATTGTTTTAAGTTCCGTTTCTTTAGTATTTGAAGCATGTTTTGACTGAGATAGTTAGATGATAGTTGTATGTAATATTGAAGTTAAAGTTAGGTTGTTTTAGGTTATTTATTAAAGTTTTATCTTTTTCCCTATCGCTTTTCACCTTGAACATGTGTTGAACTATGTTGTGTTTTGTTTCTTGAGTTTATTTCTGACTCCTTTTTACTATTGTGTTGTTTTTTCACTCATGCCTTTGGATTGATTTATTAGCTTGCATGTAAAACTTAGTATTAGATGTGTCATCCTTAGAAAATTATACTAGTACTTTGTAGACTATTAAATAGAACTATCATCTTATCAAAATTGGGTCCTGAATACTCAATTTTTGTGTCTACTTTTCATGCTACTAGACTTGTTATTTATGATTGGAAAATTCCTTCTTTGAGTATATTCTTTGATTCACTGGCAAAGGAGAAATATAAATTGATCCATATTGGTGATATTATATATTCCAAGGGAAAGGATAATTCTATCATAGTTTAAGGAAGTAATAATGCAAGATCAAAGGGGAAGCAAATTGTTAAAGGGAAGAAACTAAGTCAGAAATTGAAGATGAAAGTTTGAAGCCTACTGATGAAGGTTCAATGAAGAAATTTAAGAATAAAGGGAGAACATAAAAGTGTTATTATTGCATTAAGGGATTTGATATTTAGAATAAATTTTTCAATATTAAGACATACATCATGTCTCAGGTACTTGAGAATCATAACATTGAAGTTCCAAATGAGATATAGAAGCCTGTTGAATCTTCAGAACACTGTCATAGTGTGTAGTTCCAAGGTGATACAAGATATGAATTGAGTTCCCTAGTTAAATTATTCCCTCATATATCTGATATAAATTATATTTTTTATATATCATAATCATAAATATCAGTTTCTTTCTTCAATAATCCACCTATCAATCTCCTAGATTCATCTTCTAATACTTGTGATTTTTCACTAGATCCTGACTTGTCTTTAAGCATATATTCCTCACTCCATTAAAATAATTATGAATATGATTTAGAAGCATATTTTCAGAATTATATGCATGTTATTACATGATACATACCAGATACCATATGTATGAATACTCCTAAGACTATACAAACCCTAAGTTCACTAGTTGATTCCTCATTGGTTTCTTATGCAATGTTACTTATATTTAATGGTTTCAAGTCTTGCTTATTTTTCACTGGTTGATTATCCATGACCTTATTCATCATTGGAATTATATTACAGATGTTTGCATATTTTATAAACACCTATGGTTTGGATCTCAAGTCAATCCATCATTCATATTGTTAGACTCAACAATTTTCTTGAGTTGCTCAAAATTTTCCTTCTCTATATGTATATCCTCATGGAGACATTGAAATTTTTTTATTTGTTGTTCCATATGATAATATTTATGATATATCAGATTATTTTCAGCCTCATATTATATTTCAGAAGGTTCTATATCATTTTGTAAAAAGATATGTGATCCATAACACCAATTTGAATCTATACAAGAAACTGATTGTGTTACTAATTGTATTAATTTGTGTACTCTTTCGGAATGAGTATGAAAATATATATTTTCCTTTTTATATTGTACTTGTGGATAAGAGTATTAAAACAATAAGAGGAATTCAGATAATTCTCCTACTTCATCAGATGATGAGCTACAATGATCCTCTCATCTTCTTTCTTGCAAATTCTACACTCTAGCACATGATCACCGAGTTCACAATTTCTTCATGAAAGTATTTCACCAGAAGTAGTCCATTCATATAATTCAAGTGAAGATAAAGACATATTGAATAAATTTGGTTCAAATTTTGTGCCTTGTCCTTAATTGAGGGAGAATCCCCCCCATGTGGTGTTTCATCTTTCTTCAGTTTTTTTGGACATGAATAATTGTAAAGGGTGTCCATAGCCTTATTTTTGAGCCATATATACACCTATATGCATCGATATGCATCTACGCATCTGATTATTTCATATAACACCTTCATAAATTCATAATTAAATGGGGCTCTTGAGATATTATAAACCCACTTTATACTTAGGATACCAATATTTAGTAATGGTTTTGGTTGATAATCCGCAACAAAGGTTGATGGAATCATCTGGAGAGTATGTGGTAAGTGATGGTTCAGTGTCTACATTTTGAGCCATTCTTGGCTCATCATTAGGACATTATCGATGCCTAGGAAAATCTTGAGATCTCCAATTCAGATAAATATAGATAAAGAACAGTCACAAGTATCTGACTCTAGGGTTTTGTTGATTTAATGATAATTAGTTTTAATGTTTACTTTTTAATAATAGTTAGATATTAATACGTTATTTATTATTTATTTCTTGATATTTTCTAATACTAATATATTATTATTTTATTAGTTGTAAAATTTTTATTTACAAATTGTTTTATTTAAGTTACTATTTATTGGTTTTTAATGTATATTATTTTATTAATTATTTATTATATATTAACCTATGTTTATTAAAATTCATATCATTTAAATTACCTTAAACTAATACTATTTAATATTTAAGAATTGTTTATTAAATTCCTACCTACTAGCATAGATTGTTGGCATCCACTTGAACCACTTGGTTAAAACTTTCCATATTTACCACAAGAGCACCTTTATCCTGGTTAGATCCTACCCACACTATTGACTTCCAAAATTAGTAAATATTCCTTCTTGCATATCCTGTCTTTATCCTACTTTATTCCATATTTTCAGTGGCTAAGGTAAATCTAGTCAACTAGGAAACTTATATCTTTTGTTTCCAACCCATCTTCCATGATTTTCTCTACAAGTTCCATGATTAGTGTGTTTTTCCATCACTCATGACAACTCACTCATGATTTATATAATTCATTAGGTCCTTGACAGAGTGGGAAAGTGCCTTAGACACCTATGGGGGTTTATCATATTTAGTAAGCCTAATTTATGAGCTAGGATGAGTTGTATTCAAACAACTCAATTTTAATTTATAAGGATGTATTATTATCATAATAATCAATCAATTATTGATTATTAACTTCTTTGTGTGATTCAATCTCTTTATTCTTCTGTATATTTTCTGTGTGCATACTTGTGAGAATTATCTTGTCGCTAGATCTACATCTTGTGCTTCTTCTTAGCATCAAGGATTTATTTATTCATTTCATTATAGATTCTATTTATACAACTGACCAGTTTTCTCTTGGTAACTAACCAATTACCTCCATTATCAAGGAATGGCTATCATCCCTAGGTCGAACTCATTGGTCTCTTGAGTCCTAGACTTAATCCACTTCCTGGTAACTAAATAGACCCCTATTGGTACCTATCCAAGTACCCTTTGAATGATTATTATCCCTAGGGAATATTTGTTAGTCTCTTCAATCCTAAAATGAATCCAATTATGGGTAATTTCCTACGTGCCCCCATTCTTGGAGAAAATGTCAATCATCCCTAGGTTGATCTCATTGGGATCTTCCTTCTGTGATACAACTAGTCATACTGGGATCCTCCGTTGAATATGCAACCAACCTTACTATGATATTCATTTCCACGATGCCACAAACCATGTTAGGATCTACCATTGGTGATATGACTAGTCACTTTATAATCCACCCTCAATGATGCCACCAACCATGTTGGAATATACCCTCGAATATATGACTGGCATCCTCTATCACCTCAGTCCATTAGGGATTCAACATGGATAATTTCAACCCAGTACATCAGGGAACCCTACATGTAACAACATGTAGTCGTTCAACCCAATCCATCGGGGAACCTACATGTAATATTGATATCTTCCTCAATGGTACCACCAACCAAGTTGGTATCTACCCTCAAGGATATAATTAGACTATATATAAAATAACCAATCCTTTTTCATATTCGGTGTACCTATGCTATGGCCAATGATTTTTCATATTGGGTACACACTCGTGCATAGACCAACCCATTTCATGTTGGGTGCACCTTTGGGCTAACCAATTCTATTTCATACTAGATTGATACTCATGCAATGAATATTCCTTTTTAATATTATATGCACCTTTATGCGTCTTCTGCAAAGAAAACCCTTTTTTCATGTTCGATGTGAATATATCTTGTCCTCTATAGACCTAACCCTTTTTCATGTTGGATGTGAGGACAACTAAGAATCATCACTTTCTCTTACAATGGACATCGATATTCATAACTCCAAGCTTGTACCTGAAGTACATCGCACTATACTGGAGCTTCAACACTCCTCTCTACACCATATCTTGGATATAGTGTTATCATATCTCGATGTGCTTCAACTTGTCATTGAATACTAGGTTCTTGGACAACTTCACACAACTGTAGTTGTCATAGTACACACAAGTCATCTATAACTCCACATCAAACAATCCTTCAAGTATCTTTCAAATCCACACTACCTCACAACTTACCAAACAAGCTTATGTATACTCTACATAGGATTTACATAGTGCCATGCTTGTTTTCTTCTTGCTGAACCATGAAATCATCCAAGACACCAAGTTGAAGATCCACCATGAAGTAATATTCATATATGTAGCACTACTATCCCAATCAAATTCAACATATCACTACAGACAAATCCTCTGATTTCTCACATGTCTAAGGACGTGATCTATCACACCCTTCAAGTTATCCATCACATCATTTGCCACAATGTTGTTCAGGATAAAGTAACCTTGTAACCTAGGGTTTGGGGGTTACCAACTTACTACTAACTTGTAGACAATCATCTTTTTACAAGGAATGGAAAGAGAATAGGAAGAAAATATTGACTTACCCGATAAGAGACGGTTGATCCAAGATTGATCTTCTCTCCCTCCACTTCTCTCCAAATCTTCTAGGGATGTACTTCTCCACCTGCAAAGAGAAAATCCTTTGAGTAATATCTCATGCATATATATATCACAGGTCAGATGAAAACCATATACATAACATAATCAAACATATAAATTAAGCAAATATACATGACATAAACTCGATACAAGATTGGAAGAAGAATTCTCTTTATTAACAAGCGGTGAATAAGATAAGAATATAACTCAGCTTCTAACACAAGGAATCCTCTACAACCAAAGGACCCTGAGTTCTGATGCTCCAAGACTCTGATGATATATAACCAGCATAACTTTTGTTAGGATATTTAGACACTTAGGAGTTAGTTAAGATCAACTTGTGTAATATATCCGTTGGGCAAAAGTGTGTTTCTTTAGTATGCATTTGAAAATATTCTAATCTGACAGTCACGATATGTTCTAGACATAGAGTGATCTGACGGTTCAACTTATCTTAGATCATACCTACCATTGATCCGTGGCTTAACACCCGATTGGTCTATGATCTCTATTTAAAGAGCATAGAGGGTCCTTGTCTAGTTGATCGATTACGAGAAGCTCATGTAACTTTCTTTCTTTTGCACAATAAATTGCTCCAAGTAGCTATTTAGTTGAGGCCGTGGACTGTTTCCCTCTTGATGGTTTTATCCATGTGACAAAAATCGGTGTGTTGATCTGTGATCTATTTGTGTGAATTGGTATTTGAAGGGGTTCGGTCTTTTGGGAGTACCCTGTGTACCCGAACATGGTATCAGAGATTTTATGAAGAGCCGCTTTCATTTTGATCAAGATCTGGAACCGATGTTGCCGAAAATTTGAAAGGGTTTCTGGTTCTAGATTTTATGTGCATTTTTGGCCTATAGGAGCTATTCCATTATGTCTGAAGTGTTGTTTCCATTGGAAATAGTTTTCATTTCATCGAAAACCATTTTCGTTTGCTCCAGAAACACCCATTTCAGCAAATCTGAAGGTATAATGTTACAGTGATGGATTTGTTTTTTTTTTAAATCTCTCATATTTTATCAGTTTATTATTAGATCTTTTATGTTTTATTCTTGGATTGTTGTTTTCCCTGACTGTGTATGCTCTTTGCCGTGCACCTTGCGCGATCGTGGCGAATCAGAAACAGTAAGGGAAAGTTTTTTTTTCTTGTCTTCTCGACTACATATGCTCTTTGTCGTGCACCTTGTGTGATCACAGAAAATCATAAACAACGAGAAAACTTGAAAACGTATACTTTTCGGGTAAGCTAACCAAGATCTAACCCTATTGTGTGGAAAAAAAATTTGGTTTTTTTTTTTGTGATTTGCAGGAAAAGAAAGCAACCACAGAAAACGAGAGAGAAGAGTAAAAAAAAAAAAAAAACCTTCCTCTTTCCATAGTTTTACGTACCTTTTAAACTTAGCTCATTTGGTCCAAAGTTGCTTTACACCTTGATAAATCTTGAGTTCAAGTCTTATCAAGCTACTTTTTAGTGCATGCAATTTCTATTTTCAAGTTACTTTATTGTAAATGTGCATCTCACATAAATACAATAAAATAAAAGTGAGTCACTTAAGTCTTTTAATTTATTGCCGCACTATTTAAAAGTCACATTATTTTAAAAGTGAACATCACTTATTCTACAAAAGTGATTCACTTCAAAGCAACTTTATTGTAAAAGTGATTATCAAAGGTTGATCTTGGGAAGAGGGGGCTTAGTTTTTTTAGTTGGTCAAGTTAATATCTGCCACGTCACTATTGGGGACATCTTCAACATTTTCTTTGATCAAGCATAACTTCATCATCCGGAATTAGTTTTAAGTGTCATTTTTTAAAAAACCGCATATTGTTTTGAGCTCTTTGCATCTAGACAATTAGTTTCTATTCTTTCAGCCATCATTTTACAGTATGGCCGCCCCTTGTGATATTATACTTACAAGTTCTAACTATTTCTCATGGAAATCTCGTATGGAGGATGTTATGCGAAGTAAGGGACTTTTCAGGATAACCTCAGGGAATTAAACAAAACCCGCTGATGATGAGAAGAAAATTAAATGGGAAAATAGATGTGATGAAGCTCATGGATTTATTGGGATGTCAATCTCTACTAATTTGCGATTCCACATATCTGGAATTGATGAACTTGATAAAGCTTGGGAAAAGTTGGAATCTGTGTTTGGTAAACACAATGAAATACAGGGTCATCAACTTGAAAATGAGTTGCTTTCCTTGAATCCAAATGATTTTTCATGCATTCAAGACTATTTATCTAAGTATAAAACTATTGGACTCTTATGTGCAGAATGCAAGATTAAGAAAGAATACAAACAATGTATTTATCATATTCTTTCCAAACTTGGACCTGCATATTCTATTTTTGTATCTACATTCTACTCCATGAAAGAATCCTTGACTGCAGCTAGCTATCAAGAGCCTAGCCTTGAATCCTTTTTTGATTCCTTAATTAGAGAGCAAGATAAGCTCATTCATCTTGGAATAATTAACAATGCAGATACATATGGGAAAGCCTTATTGTCCCAACAGAAAGAAAAGTCCAAGCCTCCCAAGAAACAAAATTTTCACAATAATAAGCAAAACAACAAGGATCCCAAACCCTCTCAGTCAGCTCGTTCTTTAAAAAATGACAAAGGATCCAAGCAAAAAGGAAAGAATACTGAGCGTCATTGCAATTTTGTGGGAAAGATAATCATGATGAATCTAAGTGTTTTAAGAAGATGGCAGCCTTGGAAGCAGCAATGAAGAAGCACCACATCAGACTAGATTCGTCTTTAGAATCTAACTCTCATGGACATGCACTTTGTGCTTTTGGTTACTCTTATACTT
This sequence comes from Pseudotsuga menziesii, assembly GCA_001517045.1. NCBI lineage: Eukaryota > Viridiplantae > Streptophyta > Pinopsida > Pinales > Pinaceae > Pseudotsuga > Pseudotsuga menziesii. Next base: position 438,144 of record LPNX010716996.1, read on the forward strand.
CATCTTCTTCTTCTACTTCAATTGAATGGCTCATTGATTCTGGAACATCTTATCATATGGCTAAGGATAAAGCCATGTTTTCTACTATGCATGAATGTAACACCAAACAAATATTTGTTGGTGATGATAGATCTCTAAGTGTTGTAGGATCTGGAACAGTTCCAGTAGAAAATGGTCATTTCAGTGATGTACTATGTGTTCCAAAAATTTCCTGCAATTTGTTATCAGTGTATCAAATTACTCATTCAGGTGAAGGTAAAACTGTGACGTTTACACCTCACCAAGTTGTAATCAAGGATTTTAAAAATACTCAAAATATCCTTGCTACTAGAACTGTTAATGATATTACCAGGTTGTACAAATTTAACAACTTTGGGTCATCACCTTTTCAATTAGTTTTTGTTGCTCATAGTGATAACTTGAGCAAACTTTGGCATGAGCAATTTGGTCACTTAAATTATCGCTCATTGCAACAACTATGTAAAGACAATATGGTGACTGGTCTTCCATTGGTATCTTGCAAGGATGGTGTTTGTTCCAGTTGTGTACTCGAAAAACATCATTGGGACAGTTTTGACAAACATACCTCTTGGCACGCCTCGGTTCCCTTGGAGCTTGTGCATAATGACTTGTGTGGCCCTCTTCCATCTGCTTCATTTTCTTGTTTCAAATATTTCTTGACTTTCATTGATGACTACTCCAAATGCACTTGTGTTTACTTCCTAAAACTTAAGAGCGAAGTATTTAACATGTTCTTGGCCTACAAGGCCCTTGTTGAAAAACAATCTGGTCATCAAATTATTAAGTTAAGATATGACAATGGAGGAGAATATGTTAACAACAAGTTCACTAATTTTTGCACTAAACAAGGAATCCATTAACAACACACTATTCCATATACACCACAGCAAAATGGTGTAGCTGAATAGAATAACCACACTTTAAAAGAAATGGCTAATTGTATGATCCAATCTAAGGGACTAAGTCTTCAATATTGGGCTAAGGCCATAAATTGTGCAAATTACATAGTTAATCGCACACCCACTAAAGTTCTATAGGGTATAACACTGGAATATGCATGGATTAAAATTAAACCAGATGTAAGTCACTTTCGTGTGTTTTGTTGTGAAGCATGGGCTCACATTCCGAATGAAAAATGGAAAGCATTGCAGACTAAAAGTGAAAAGTGCATATTTGTTGGATATTCTGAAGATGTAAAAGGTTATAGACTTCTTCAGCCACATTCTCATGATATAATCATTAGAAGAGATGTTAAATTTGATGAAAATCTCTTGGCCTGCATGCCTAACTTGGCGGGTGTGCCATCTTTGGCCTGCGAGCCTGATTTGGCGATTGTGCCTTCTTCTTCTTCTTCTTCTTCTAGCTTCTTTGTCAGGTTTCCAGCTCCAGTTTTTGATGATGACAGTGAGGATGAAAATCCACCTCCACCTACTCATGTTTATCTAATTGCACCAGCACCAATACTTCCTCGATGGGTCCATTCAACATGTGAAGCAGCTGGTGATCTTGTCAGTGATCCTAGAGATCAACGTCGAACATGTTCTCAGTTTTAGTGAGCCTATTCTCTTTTGGCTCAAGTTTTCGAGAATCATGATCCATAAAATTTTGTAGAAGCTTCAGGAAATCTAGATTGGGATGCAGCTATGGATGGAGAATATCGTTCCTTAATGGTGAACGATACTTGGGATCTTGTTCCTCTTCCAAAAGGAAGAAAACTTGTCAGATGTAAATGGTTCTACAAAACTAAGTATACATTAGATGGAAGTGTTGAAAGACTTAAGGCAAGGTTAGTTGCCAAAGGTTTTTCCCAAGTTGAAGGGATTGACTACAATGAAACCTTTGCCCCTGTAGCAAAAATGAATTCCATCCACCTTGTTCTTTGCCTTGCAACCTTACATAACTAGGAATTCCATCAAATGGATATCAAGTCTGCCTTCTTACATGGTGATTTACATGAGGAAATTTACATGGAAAAACCTCGTGGATATGTTCAGAATAACTCTAGCCTTGTTTGTCTCCTTAAGAAATCCTTATATGGCCTTAAGAAAGCTCCTAGAGCTTGGTATGCCAAAATGGATAGCTTTCTCCTTCACACTAGTTTTTGTAGATGCCATTCTGACCCCAATGTCTATACCAAGAAATTAAGAAAACCATCTCATCATACTTGTTCTTTATGTTGATGATCTTATCCTTACTGGTAGTGACCCTAAACTTATAACCCATGTGAAATCCAGTCTTAAGCAAAATTTTGAAATGTCAGACGTAGGACATTTGCATTATTTTCTTGGTCTCCAAGTCTTGCAAACCAAAGAAGGAATCTTTCTTTCCCAATCTAAGTATGCTTGTGACCTTCTTTGTCACTTCCACATGGAAGATTGTAAACCATCCCCTTCTCCCTTCCAGTCTGGAGTCAAAATTTCTGCCACTTGTACTTCCCCTGAAGTAGATGCCACCTTGTAACGTCAGCTTGTTGGTAGTCTTTTACACTTGACTCATTCCCATCCTGACCTTTCCTTTGTCATTGGTCGTGTTGCCCGTTATATGCAAAATCCTCATGAAAGTGACTAGAAATAAGAAATAAGAATACTTCGATATATTCAAGGTACAATTCAGTTTGGGATTCATTACAGTACAGGGGGGAAACCTTTGTTGGTTGGTTTCACTGATTTAGATTGGGCCGACGATCTTGATGATCGAAAGTCTACTGCAAGTTATGTTTTCAGTATGGGATCTGGACCTGTCACTTGGGCTTGTAAGAAACAACAAGCTCTTGCTCTTTCTTCAGTAGAAGTAGAATATCGAGTCGTAGTTAATGCCATTCAAGAAGCTTTATGGCTTCGACAGATCCTTTCAGATTTTGGATTCGAGCAGCAGCAACCTACTCCACTTTGGTGTGACAATCAAAGTGCCATCAAGCTTGCCAAAGATCCACTAGTAGAAAATGAGAAATTAATGACTAAAAAAATGACTAAAATCAGGCTATAAACGACTATTTTTGAGTCGGTGACTAATAGTAGCAAATTACCACTATCTTATAGCTAGTCGTATTTCACTAGTCATTAATAGCTTGACTTAGTAGTCACTGATTTAGTCATTGATTTAGTCACTGAGTTAATCATTGATTTAGTCACTAATTTAGTCACTGATTGCAACCATTAATGACCAAATATACGACTAAATAAACTACTAGAAATTAACATATTAATGACTAAGCTAAATACAACTAAGATACAATAAATTAGCTACTAATAGTCGTATATATGTGAATTTAGTCGTTTTTGTAGTCACAAATTTATGATAGGGCATGGAGGAATCGAACCACCAACCTCCTGCCCATAATTAGGCAGGCGCTCTACCATTGAGCTAGCACCCTTTAAGAAGTTGTTATTGCTTGAAAATGATGATATTCAAACAAATTTATGATAGATATCAATCTACAAACTACATAATTATTACTATTACAATCTCATTCTGCTACTTTAGGGCCTCTTTGCACTATCTGATATATACTTAAGAAAGTGTTTCTTCTAACAGTCAGTTTAAGAAAGTTTATTTAAATGTTTCTATTTTAGCCGCGTTTTAACTTAATCAGTTTATCATTTTTCTTAAGTTAAGAATAACATATTCCTACTAAAAGTAAAATCCACTATGTAAAACTTGCTTTATAACTCCTTTACCATCTATGGTTGTCTTTCCTAGCATTTGCAAATGGATAGCTCTGAAAGTGGTAGATCCAGTACTTCATAATACAAGATATCAGAAATCTGCCCAAAAACCACATTAAGATATTAACAGTGAGATAAAGTGAAGCAAGATATGAGCCACTAAAACCAGTGAACACCACAAAGTTTGGCTCATACTATTAAGTAGAAGAATGACAGAAAAATTCCTACAATATTGAGATGTATAACATTTCATCTTCAGATTGATGAAATCCTATCGAATTTTCTCAGACTTGATTGTAATGCACCAGCATATCACTCAAGCGATCAACACCTCGATGCTTAATTGGTTGAGGTTTTGGCTGCTGCGAATAATAGTTATGTGACGTAAGCCTAAGTTTTGAAGGATCACCTAAACCGAGTTGATTTGCAACCCTCTTAACAACATCATCATAAGTGTCCAGCTTTGACCTGCAAACATCACAGATGAAAGCAACATGGATAGAACAAGTTTCAAACCCAGACAAAGCTCCTACACATTGAACTTCTTTGACATATTAAAGTTCATTGCATATAAATAGAATTGTACTTACAGTTCAAGACAAAAGTCAACTTCTTTTGGATTATCCAGATGCCGAAAATGAACAATCTACAAATCACATGCAATCAGAAATTCAACGTATGTTAAAATGACTTTCAAAACCAAGGAACAAATCATGTTCTTCAAGAAGCACACATGCCTTTCTACACGATAGTTGCAAGAATGACTTCTTCACTGATAAAGGCAATAATTGGCAACTTTGCTTACAAGATGTAATGAGATTGAGTGCTAAGGAAAGCTTGATTAGCCAACTATCATTGGTAAGTTAGCCCCCCTGAAATTTTATATATGCATTCCATGCAGCCATATCTAGGAGCAATAAACATAATATGCAGTTTCATTCTCATTAAAATACATGTTTTCTTGATTTTAAAATTTGCAGCAATAACTTCGTTAGAAGATAAGTATAATTGAGCTACAGGAAGTGAAGGAAGCTGTAGTAAAGGTGGACGCTTAGATGACATGAAAGTATCAGCTAAACATCAACTCTATCAACCATACTGGGAAGCACCAACGTACATTCAAGGCTCTCCAACAAATGGCACTTTTAGCTTAACACACAATTGTAGTTCACCTCGAAATCCGATGGTCCCAAGTGCTGATGATGGAAGTTCCATTGCTTATACTAGTAAACCCATTCCTGTCCAACAGTCTATCCAGAGTTCCAAGAAGATGGCTCGATCTAAGGCTGCTTCAAGTTATATTATATCTCCAGCCCAAGCAGAATCGTCTGTGATTACTTTTGTATATAGACCACCCCTTAATGCAACCAACTTTAATGTTCCCCCTGGGTAGTCTATGTCTTTCCCAGGACAAATATTAGATGCTTCTAACAAGGTTAGAAGGCAGGGGCATTCTCAGCAGTCTGCTCAAATGAAAGTTGCAGGACCACCATTATGTTGCAGTCCTTACCCCAGCAGTTGGCCCAGTCTATGGTTTCTACACAACATCAGCAGCAGCAACAACAACCTGTGGCACCTCAGCATTACAATTTTCAGCAGTTTCCTAACCAAAAACAAGCACACCAAGTAGAAAGACATCCATCAGCACAAACAGCACCTCCAAATCAATCAATATCTTGGGGATATACAACAACAACAGATCAAACATCTTCAGGATCAGGAACTCCAGATACAACAGTCACTCCTTAGACAACAAAGTCCACAATCTGGGCAGGCATCATCTCAAAATCAGCAGTCTGAGAATATGCAGCAGAAGAATGTGACACATCTACAACAGCATCAAACATTTTCAACACCTTTTGGCTTTGCAATGAGCGGGTTACCTTCAACTTTAACCTTAGGTACCAACACAGGAAGTTCTCCTCGAAGTATAGTTTCTGATGGAACTGTGATATCTCAGAGCAACATTTTAAGGCCTTCCACACCTGCTAATTTTACAGCAAGCACTAGTGTGCCATCCACTACTTCTCAAGGGATTGGTGCTTCTGGGTCTGTCCTTCAAAATGGTGAGTATGGGTCAACCAGGAACAGCCCTTTAAATCGACACTAGATCCATCCATTTTGAAAACAGGTTCATAATCATTGTCAAAAGCTGCCACATTTGGAAATGTTAATGATGAAAAGTGAATTACAAGTAACTGGGGTATTGGTTATGTGGTAGGCTGTTTAACTACAATGCTAACGTCAAAGGATAGATGCAGTTTTGAATTGAGAGGATTCTCTCTTGCAAGTTGCAACAGATACCTCTAGCCAGGCTGCTAGTGTTTTATTTCTGCCAGATAATGTCCTGTTAGAGTCCTCAGAATGCTGTTATCCTTTTAGTAAAATTCTTCAAGAGTTCCTCCATTGATTGCAAACTGAGGGCAATGTGTTAATAGACAGAATGTTATTGCGGGGGAAAACTATAAAAGGTCTTATTCTCTAATTCATACTAATTTGCCTATTTAAGCTACAGCTTAGTAGCTGCTTGCTTGTACTGTGCCATGCAAATTTTTAACAAATTCTCCAAATGAATGCAACAATGGAGTTGATGCCTGGTTTGTTTACATATCTGTGGTGATGGTATATTTAAGCTCTGCCTTTGTCTAGTGGCCTACTAATCAGTTGCGGAACAGTGGATCTGACTTGTCCATCCTGTGACCATGAACATTCGTCACACGTACTTTGTTTGAGGCATTCTTCCAGTTATAAAATATGTGTTTTTGCATGCATTGTAAAATGATCTAAACTCGAGAGTCGGGAACTAAACAAAATGATCATGAGATATTTTCTCTTCCCTTCCAGCAGGTAGTATTCAAAGATCAAAATATTGTGAGTGCCTGCAGTGTTACCCATCCAACTAGGCATGCAAACAGAGGTTGGGTTATAATATTGATAAATGTGGAAAGCAGGCTCATCTGAGGCATCAGGCTCGACTGTTAGGAGATTATTTTCTGCTAGTGGCATCTTCTGGCTTCCATGATATATATATGATATCTTGTAAGTTCTTTCTGCAGATGATATTGATTTTTTTTTGTGCTCCTCTATACATGGCATGCCTATTGGATTGTTCCATTTCAAGAACCAGCTTCTATTCGGCAGTAATCTTCTCACTGCAAGAGGATTCTATGCTAACAATACCATGTTTGTACCAAGAAATCCATGTGCAAAACTTGCACCAATATGGGTATTTTCCAATGGGATTTTCCTTGTTGTCACGTTTAAAAAGTGAATTTTACAGCATTACAATTGCGATTGGATATTTTGTAGGATACTGCAAAACGATCTCTGGTCAATTCTTTCCAGGTGAAAAGGAGTGTTATGTGTTATTCCTTGATGTAATTCAACATTTTGACATCCATATATGGACCTGTAGACAAGACAACTTTAGAATGCAACTAGGAACAAGCCTATTTCCCACCCATCTTCAACTATGAATAACAAAGAATACTGGTCATTTATGTTCTCAATCTTTTCATTTATAGGAAAAATCTACACAGGTCAATCACATATCTCATACAAATGATTAAAGTGGGCCTTGTAAGAATCAAACACAGATTGCAGAGTTAAAAAAGGAAGCCCCCAAGTCTGACCTTGTAAATTTTGTGGTAAAAGACCTCAAGTAGTCGCAGCTCTGCATTTGGGTTGGATAGCTCCACCTTCAAGAACAGAAAAAGAGAAGTGTATTACTAAATGCAATCAACAAAATTTCCATTACTCGATGTCAGAAAAAGAAAAAGAACCTTATAGTATGTAAAACGCTGTGGTAATAATATATGTAATATGCGGGGGATTATGTAATATGCAGGGGATATCTTCCTTATTATCTATCAATACTGTCATTTAAGAAACCAATCTTTATCAGCACTACAGAATTACACTAGAAAAAAAGAATATTGAATTCAAATAATACAAGTGTTAAAACTCTTAATTAAGGCAACCAATTTCCATAAAAATAAAAAAAGGTACACCAAGACACTTACTGTTGATGAGTATTTTCCAATCTTATTATCAGACCAGCAGTGGCAATCACAATGCCTGCCCCACAAAACACAAGGGAGCTTTGCTACCTTCCCTACTCAAGAGTTTCTTAGAGGTCCTCTTCTTTCCCTTAGTGCTCTTCAGTGTGTGCACAGAAAAGTGAATCTGTTGTCTATGAGAAGATTTTGACTCTAAAAAGGTTTCACTAGGTTATTGGAGAATTTAATGACCAGCTTTATTTCTACCAGGCAATAAATTCAGGTTGTCTTCCTA
>LPNX010717027.1:0-58677 GCA_001517045.1 Pseudotsuga menziesii
TGGCTAGAGTTCTTTAGAGTTTGCACATGAACTGACAGTAAATTTTACTACTATTGTTATCCCTTTTATTTTTATGTCATGGATTGCTAAATACAGCTTTGCTTAAGCATTATTGTTACAACTTTTGAATGAATGTATTTGGTCAGATTATATATTGTCTTTAATGCTCAATATTTAGAGTTTGCACATGAACTCACACTAAATTTTACTACTATTGTTATCCTTTTTATTTTTATGTCATGGATTGCTAAATACAACTTGCTTAAGCATTATTGTTACAACTTTTGAATGAATGTATTTGGTAAGATTATGTATTGTCTTTAATGCTCAATCTAGATACATAGGGAAACTTCCATGCTCTGATTACTAATATTTCACCCTTCAAATTTTCTTTACAGTTTGAAACATGAATGCTCTCTTTGGCGTTTCCATGTTTAAAAAATTCAAAATTGCTGAAAATTTATCTATCACTGTTTTTCTACGATCTAGGAACTCACTTTCAGGAACTAATTGAGAACCTCTAATTTATTTTTCCATGCTTTTCCTTTTCTGACCAAACTTCGTTTCACGCATGGTCTGCTATGAAATAATGCCTGTATCTGGTGATTGTATCCTAATTTCTTCAAGATAAGAAGAAAAATTCAAAATATTGTCTTCGTCATTATGAATATTGCTTTCACTCTCTAATGACCTTTTAAAGTCTCTCTGTTGTCTTCAACTCTGGCTCAGTTATTAAAGATATTGCACCAGAAACATTAGACCTCAAATGGTTCTCAAAATGGCTTGTAGGCACTACACCAGCAACACCAAACCCACTGAGTCTATTTAAGTTTAGAGAGGTGGCTTGTCTATAGGAAGAAGGATGACATTGGATTCATCTAGAGAAGATCTGTCTGACAATTCAAGCCCTCGTAGAGGTAAAACGAAGAGAGCTCAGTTGTCTAGAGAAGATAAAGCACCAAAAATAATCAAGACAAGCAAGTCACATTGGTTGGAGTCAACTAGATTGGATTCTGTTATTTAAATTTGCCTTTCACGTTTGAATACGGCCTATCCTTTAAATTCAAATAACAGGGGTGAATTTATTTGGTCTATTTGTATATTTTTCAACATCACCTGATAGTCATATGATGTTGGGAGAAATTGAATACCATAACTAGCATTTGTAAAAGTAATAACTCTGCAATAAAATAAAAGAACATGGTGTTTTTATGAAAACAATGAATGAGAAGATTAAAAATTGTCTAGATAACTCAATACAGTTTGACAAAATGACTCTACCTTCCCAATTCAAATGTGAATCAAATTCACTGTATTCTTGAAATCTAACAAAAAATGCCTATTGTCAGTCGAAACCAGTGATGTGGATGCAGTAGAGTGCATACATCACTTCAGAGTAACAGTGTAGCAATCCTCATTTTCATACTTCAGAAGGTAGGTCCTCTCTGCCATTTTCTTCAGTGTCCTGCCACAAGATTAATCTTCTAAATAAAATTCTCATATAACATTCGAGACAGCATAGTAATTATAAAGGGCACTCCATCTAGCTGTCTCATCACCCTCACAAGGGTAGTATTCTGGAATTCATGAACACCTCTAATTCCCTAACTCCCAAGTCAGTGCAACTCTTTGAATTCCTAAGTTCCTGATTCCAAAACTCCCAAATCTAGTTCTGAATTTGTGAATTACTTGGACAACAGTCCATGCTTTGTTAAATCTTCTTTGATTCTGCTGTGTTCTTCTGCTCGTAGGCACAATGAAAATTATTATGTTGCAGTTGAGTTATATCTGTCTAAGAACAATTGCATTCTCAATCCAAATGTTCTTGCTTGTCTCTGAATCACTATATAGGTTGTGTAGGGTTGTGGCCCTTTCTCTTCTTTCCTTCCACCTTGGTTTGAATACTTTTTTATTGTGTTCAAGTCCTATTGAAACATGCCCATAAATAATTTTGTTCCTCAAAAGAATCTATTATGTTTAACAATCTGTGAGAAATGATGTTGTAACTTGTTCTTCATGTGCATGAACACTTGCCACTCAAAATGTTTTCTTGTTTGCATAGGGCTTCCATTCTCCTACCAATGACATTGCATATGACAATCAGTTTGCTGTAGTTACCCCTTACTGTGTCTGGCATGCTTTGGTCTTCATGTTACCCGACTCTCTCCATACTGTCTGCACAATGTTTCTGCAAACATATCTTTTTCTATAAAATCATGGCATTTAGGGTTACTGTATACAAGTCTTCATGCTGCATTTAGCTCAGGGTCTCTGCCTTCATCAATGATTGTCGGACTTTGAGTTAATTCCAATTGTATGCAAGATTTCTCTATTGTGCATAGATTGTAAGATGCTTCTTTCATGGCTGCTGTGGGCATTTCCTCTCCATCACTGCGTTGAACGAATGGCTCTGATATTTTCCTATTTTAATTTTCAATACAGGCTTACTAAAGGTAAAGCAGCAGCAGAAGGTGACTCATTTGATCTCTCTACATCAACTGGCCTATAATAAGGTGAAGGTAAAGCTTGAGAAGAAGGTGACTCATTTGATCTCTCTACATCATTGATAGATCACATGTATATATGTTGTTGTATCATCAAGAAGATCTTGCTGTTACCAGACTCTCTCCATGCTGTCTGCACAGGGTTTCTGTAGACATATCTTTGTCTATAAAATCATGGCATTTAGGGTTACTGTATACAAGTCTTCATGCTGCATTTAGCTCAGGGTCTCTGCCTTCATCAATGATTGTCGTACTTTGAGTTAATTCCAATTGTATGCAAGATTTTTGTATTGTGCATAGATTGTAAGATGGTTAGAATATATGAAGTAATTTCATAGTTCATGGTTCAGTTCCATTTATTTGGATAGAAGGCTTGATTGAGAATGTCCACAAGTAATCAACATGGCTTCCATATAAGGAGTACTGGTCCTGGGGTACTGTTGCTTTTGGTGTGCATGTTCTTAACTTTTATCTCTGGGAATGCAAGAGACAAAGAGCCCCTATCAATGATTTCTTTCTTTGTAAAATTGCAATTGTTTTTAGTTTAAATTTTAATCTTTGAATTGGGAATCTCATTTAGAATTTTTTATTCTATTTTGGAATTGAAATCTCTTTTTTCTCATGCAGATAATGCAACAGCCTAAAGGTTACTTATTCTAGAATCCAAGCCAATTGAAACAACTGCTGTTGCTTTACCTTCCAAGTCGTTCTTAAGTAACAGGTAAATGCTCACTTAGCTCCTTTTAAAGGACTGCTTAATACTTATTATAGGCCAGCTGATGAAATTATGTCTTCTTCAGGCAAAAGAGTTGGAAGTAAATACACAGTATTACATTGAATTACTGGCAAAAGGAATTGGCAAAACACAAGAAGAGATTGCAAAGGATATTCAAAGATCAAGATACTTTTTCCCACAGGAAGCAATTGATTATGGTATTGCTGATAAGATCCTCCCAAAACAGGGTTTGGTCATGGAGAAAAGGGTAAGCATTAACCATTGTTAATTCATTTATATTAAATGTCTTGCCTTAAAATTTAACCTAGGTTTGCAGGATTGTTTCTGAACATATTCTACACTTCCTTCTCATTATGTTCTTTTCTTTGATTCTACATTGATAAATATTTTCATTATGTTTAATGACTTGCAGAACTATGATGAGATGCTTGCCCAATCAAGGCTGGTCCACTGGCTGCTCCAGCAGGCAGGCCCTAGGTATAGATCATTGATGAGTTACATTTTCCAGTTAGCATGAGTTGTTCAGAGATTGCTACGGCTATCATTGTTGGAAGAATTTGTATAACCTGAAAGATGTATCTTAATACGACCCTTATCAATCTATGTTATTTTCTAGCATGCATACAGTGCTTTGTATATTGTCAAAATTGCAATGAGCTTATGGACAGGTTGTAAACAAACATTCAAGGCAATAGGATTAAATGCCTAATGAAAGCAAGCACTCTAGAAAATGTAAATCATGTATTTCATTGATCTTCTCTGCGTCTGTGATCTGTTGCTTATATTGTCAGATTTTCCTTAATTACACATGTTGTTTGTGTGTTTTGGATTTTACTGCATAAAAGATTTTAAGCCATACATTTTATGTGAACTCTTCAGCCATCATCAGGGAAACCAACTGTAAGATAGAAAGCAGTGTTGAGTGGGCTTGGGAAACCAACTGTAAGATACCAAAATGGTGCTTGGATAAAAATTCCATGATGGAAAGAAGCAGTTATAAATGGTGTAAGTTTCATTTTTTAACCCTTCTTGGGGAAAACACACTACTGTTTGAGATTGGTACAAATAAACCCTCTCTTATTTGTTTTGACATCATGTGATACATTTTAATTCCTAATAAAGTGATTTGCCTAAGGGTGCCTATCAAGTGTCGCCCTTTCTTGTGTTTAGTTTTTTTTTTCCTTAGGTAGAAATAGAAAGGGGTATAAAAAATGTAAATGAAAAAATGGATACATGCAATATATAGGGAAAATAGGGGTTTTTTAAAATCGGCAAGGCATATTGGGAGGGGGTTAAAAAAAATGATTTTGGGAGGTATTTTCCAATATTTTTTGAAAATAGGGGTATTGTTTCATATGCCACGAACGAACGTGCTATGGCATGGTTTCACTGAGTGAAGACCCCGTGCCTAGTGGGCCAATGGACACTCATTCAAACGCCTTCTTATGCTATTTGACTCATCTTTTATTATTTAACTAATAACTATTCAACATAATTAATTACAATCATCCTTGACCCCACCTGGTCAATAATCACAACTTTACAATAAAAATAAAATATAGTGTCTTCCTAAACATAAAATGTTATTGCAATTTGGGGAACGTGACAATCACTTGCCCATTAATCGTTATTTCCATGTTAATGAGTCATTCCATTTTTAATTGCTCGAGAAAACTCTATTGGAAACAACAATTATGAACAACTTGCACAATTAAACTCTCAAATTGAAACTAAACATATAACAATTCAAACCAGCCATAAATCCACTATCAAATATATGCAACATAATTTATTTTTGTCTTAATATCATTAAAGTAATTGTATAAATTACATCCATAGACAAGAAATTAACCACTAACATTAAGAGTTCCAAGAATTAAATTTCCCAGAAATTGTTTGAGTTTATAACATTGCATTGATGATTAAGGACAATTAGTAATTGTTGTTATATGTATGGAACATGCATATATTTTTGAATTAGAAATTCATGGAGCACGTTGTAGAATGCACCAATCTCCTTCAGAGCAATGTATTGTTGGAATGTAAAAGATTGAAATTGTACTATTTAGGTTTTAAGATTTTAGTGACTGAGAATAACAAGGCCAAGGAGATATTTATTTTACTTTGTGAGTGTTGCTTGTCTCATAACGTAAGATGACATGAACTTGGAGAACGGCTTTTAATCATTCTACAACTTGCTCCATGATATTCTGATTCAAATATACGCAGGTTCCATACATATAACAGTAATTACAAACTGACCTTAATCCTTGGAATTCTTAATTTTAGTCATTAATTTATGGTCTGCATATGTAATTTATACAATCTCTTTAATGATATTAAAACAAAAATAAAACCTTGACTGCAATTTAGAGCAACTCTCACACATGCCAAGCATTATATCTTAGGGTAGAAATCGAGTTGATGGATTAGTTGAAAGCAGTTGGCATTTTATTAGGAACTGACAACAGACACTACATAGCCCATGCCATGAAGAAATAAGCATGTATGACTTCTTACAGATTAACATATAACCAGAGGATACGACTTTTCCTAAGTGACGACAATTGGTGGTTGGCTCCTTCTGATCTCTTCGAAACAATAATTTCATGTGGTCAATTCAAACAAGTTCATACAGTTGTGACCCAACTATTTAGATAAGGAAAATGCAATTTGTAAAAATTGTCTCTTTCACCATTATTGGATTGGAAGTGCGACTTCTTTCAACAAAATACTGATAGTGTAAAAACGGTGGTTGGTTGATACCAAATTGCATGGACTCACAACCTGCAAACTAAAACTTAATCACTAATTGGTAAATTAATTAATATTGTTAAATATGATTCAAACAAGGTATATTTGAAATGCTCAAATATTAGGTCTTGTTTAAACTTATCAGTTTGATACTAATGTTTTGAAATGACTTCATGGAATATTATGATGAACTCAAACAACTAAACCAAAAATTTTGGTTTCAGTTTCCATTAAACTAGAACAATTTTCACTCAAAAATGTCTTATTCTGTAGGTTGTGTTCCAGATGTTACAAAATAATAGTGCAATTTCTTAAGTCAACCCCAACTATCACGCCATAAAATCTCATCAGAAACATAAAGAACAAATTATTTTAATCCGCGACATTATTTTAATCGGGACTTAAGCGGTGATGGGGATGGGGCTCAGGAAAGTGGGGATAAAGAATTGAGATTGTTTTTAATGCTTCATCGTTGTCTTTCCAATCCTCGTCACTGGTGAGATATTTAGCGTTAGTTTAAGTAACACCGTGACCCATAGCACTAGCAAAGCAGGAAAGAAATTTGTATGTTCAATTAAGCACTCACTTTTAACCTCTGTAAGGAAGTTGCACATTGCTGGGATAACACCATTGATTCATCTGCAATGTCATAATAAAAAGAAGAGGATGAATTTCGAATAGAATTGAAGGTATGGTAACTCCAAACAATTTTCATGTCTTTCTTGTAGCATAGTTGTTTCAAGCAAAAATGGTTTGAAACATCAATACTTAGTCAATCTTTTAATTCAGTCTCTTCAACCACTAGTAATGTGTATTATATGCATTCTACATAAACACATAATTTGCTTCGAATTAAAGAATAGGAAGACTTGAATGTAACCAGTATTATAGGCTTTCAACATCTCTATCTTCTTTCAAGTATAGACATATCTCTATCAAAAGAGGGCCCCAAAAGAACAATCCTCACTTGAAATAGTAGGTATTTGGAAAAGTCTAAAGTTTTGTATTGAGTTCAACTGAGGCCTTTAGACTTAAATCGAGAAGAATCCAATATTTTGAAGCAAAAGGTCCAATATTTCCTCGAAGACTGTCTATAAGCTCAAAAATCTTGACCTTTTTCCAAGCCATATTGAAATGATCAAACCCAAAGTTATAGTAGTATTTCAACCAAGCAATGTCCAACCAATCATAGAAAATAACTCCCACACGCAACAACTGTAATAGAGAGATGGGCTTATTGTATTTCCATCTTTTGGACTACAATACCCCAAAGAGAGAAGGATGTTTAGGCCCAGGTATTGAAATAAGTAACATGGAAACAATTATGTCAGTAGAATAAAAAATACAGGCCTAATAAACAATTAGTATGCACCCAACGACAAGGTAATAAATGTTGTATACGCTAGAACTGAAGAATTCAAAGTTATAATAGTGTATTTACCAGCTATACAGTTCCAACAATGTATATCCTAATATATACATCATTTATTACTATGTTGTTGGGTGATGGGTGCTTATTGATTTCCCAATACAAATACATAGTTTTGAAGTCTGAAACTCAAAACGAAATAGGATCTTCCAAAAATAAATCATAAAACAAACAAGCAAATCAATTTATGAAAAACTCACTGCACTCCATCCAAGTACACACGAGTTGTTCCATTGAGAGAACCCAATAAAGAGGTAATACTCAGCACCCAACCTTCGAAAGATTAACATAAAAGGTTAGCAGCAACTGAGTGATTCCTAATACACCAATGTAAATATCGATGAGGATGGGACAAATGAGGATGAAAGTGATGATGATGAGATGCTTGATGAGGCTGATAGAGGTCCAAATTTTGCACAAGCATTGAAGGCACATGTTAATGCTAAATATAATGAAAAACCATAAATCTCCAGTTCTAATGGGACCAGTGGCAATGGGAATGCAAGTAACAGTAGTGACAATGATGACAGTCACAAAGGTAGTGATGATGACTCAACCATCTCAGGTGGTGACAATTAAATGTTGGATATAGTATCCATAGTACAACGAATCTGTTCTAGTTGTCTTGCAATTTTTAGTGAAGAACCATGCTAAGAAACTATCATCAAGATAGTTGTAAGGTAATCCCAATGTATGGAAACAAGTGTAAAAATTCCTCGAAAAATGGTGTCAACACCAAAAATATTTGATTGGATAAACGAGTCAACAAATTTCACATGTGAAGGGAAAGTTGATGCAGAGAAGCTTGGAATTTTGGGAAAATAAGCATCGACTTCCATCCTCGCAGTGAATGCTTTGATTGGTAGTACTAAAATGGTGTATTTACTATGTTTCCATGTATTTTTTTCTTAAGTTTGTAAATTTTCTAAATAATTGTAGTGCTCCAAAATATTGAAAAGTATGTATTTTTTTACTTCTTTTGGAAATATTCAAAAAATATTGAAATTTACATAGTTCAGTGAATATGTTTCATGATTTTGTAAATTTCATTCATCTCCTTATAAAACCTATAAACTGATTTGAAAGAGAATGGTAATATTCAAAAAAATACTAAAATTTATGTAGTTCAGTGAATTTTCCTTGTGCGTGTTACATACATTTGTAAATTTCAATAATCTCCTTTGGAAAATGTCTACTGATTTAGTAGTATCACATCACATTTGCATAACCAAGTTTCTTCATGTTTGCAATCTATTTTAACTGTTACATCCTTTTCAAATGATTGCAAATATTTAATATCATTCAAATTAGTACAACTACTAGCATTAAAAGCTTTGATGATGAAATACATTTTTCTGAAGAAAAAAAACGATATATTTGCTATTTCATAAAAAAATCAAAATATACAAAAGGTACATAGTGGCATTTGAAGTTTTGTTACTTGTGCCAAAAATTAAAAATTAAAGGTTTTAGGTCTTTAATAAAAATAGGTTTAGTTACTTGCGTCAAAATTTTTCTAAAACAATGAATTTTTTTTAAGTCTATGACTTAGAGATTTAAGCTCTTACTTAGCAATACTAAGCAAGAAAAGCTCTTAAAAGAGTCTTATTTATGTTCGCCAAAACTACCTTATCTTTGCAGAACAAAATGAGAAAGAGAAAAAAGGAACATAGTAACATGAGATGGCCATCTCTTTTCCACTCGGGTTTGAGTACCTATAGGGTTTTATTGGTAAAAGGTTGCATGGTGGATCTAGGATTGAAACCTCGACTTACGGGTAGATTTAGCATATGTTATTATTTGAATCTATTAAACTCTGACAAACTCTTCGTCCACTTTATTGTGATATCAATCAAATTAATTACTTAATATCAGTGTTTGACTCAACTGATAGCATTATATTGTTTTACATAACCTAATGTTGTGATACTCTATACTTATACTTTTTCCATATTCTTCATTGTATGATTTTTTATATTCTTCATTGTATGATTTTCCCTTGTATTGATTAATGGTGTGGGTTAAAATGATATCTGATGCATTTTGCATAGTAATGTAAGACTCCCTTTCATTATCATGTACTCAAATATCTTTGACATCTTCAAGCTTTCAAATCCAAACGTAGGGTATGGAATATGCATCTTTGTTGCTAAACCTTATTTAGAACTTTTAGTTGACCTTTCACTAGTTGTTGAAATTTACTTTGTTGAGATCATAGATTAATATGTATATGTCTAATGTGTTTTAGGCTTCGGTACATTCCCCATTAGTAGTTTATGCACATTCTAGTATGATTACCCTTTTTATTCCTATGCCCTACCTATGGTTAAGAATAGAGGTAAGAAAGGTAAGAACCTTATCCATGCTCTTTTATTACAAATACCATATCCTAGTTATGTACCTTATTATAGTCTAAATATAGAGTTAAGTTATTCACCTTATATTGGAATGGAAGCTAAATCCGCTTCTTAGGAGCTCACTTATTGAATCCACATTAGTACAACCATTCAAACAAATACAATTCAAATTTCCTAATACCTCAATTCACTTTTCATGCTTGAAATTCTAGATATACTTTGCCTCAAAAGTATCAACTATTTGTAACTAATTTTATTTGCTGGAAAATGTAAGAAGAGTGTTGCTAATGGTTGGTAAATTTCAATATGATCTCCGCAAACTCGTTGATAGTTATGTAAGGATATAAGTGCTCTTTATTTTTTCTTGTTACCTTTAGATGTGCTCAATTATCTTGGAAGATTATCTAGAGGATTATATCAATACAATAACCATGTTTCACTAAATTTGTATACTAGATGCATTAATCTACCTTACACAAATGATATTATAGTTTTTCAAAATTAGAAAGGTGCTCATCCCCCTACCTACCAATCTATTGACATTCCAACATTTTAAAATGGAGATTCAAATGAAACATTCATTTTTATAATTGAAAGTGACGATTATAATGTTGGAAATGGGTATTATAGTGTGAGTAGTAAGAAGTCAATGACATCAAAACCAAGTGACATCGATGGATTATTCAATCATGTCAAACTCGGAATATTGGAAAAGCACTAAGAATTGGGAACATAGATCTAGTTAAAAAGGATCATGAGAAACATATACAGTGGGTTAGGCAAGATTAATAAGATCTCTATATAACACTCATTTTATTGCATGTAATATTTATGAATTACAAATATTTTTGTTTAGTTAATAGTGTCATTTGCTTTTGTTCTCTAGATATGAACATGTAGGTTGTTGATGAGTGATTTTAAGCATGGTTGTCTTTGGAAATAAAAATTGGATTCTAAGCATGGTTGTATTTAAATATTATTGTTTTTTCTTAGAATTACAAATGATGCAATATTGATGTTAATATCGATCATTTACCCAATTCTTAAAGGGTTCTAGCTCAAATGGAAGAGTGCATGCCTTTCAAGAAGAAGGTTGGTGGTTCAATTCCTCTGTGCCCTAATGATATTGCAATATTGGTAATTTTAATAAAATATATTTATTATGATTTATTATCGCTATAGGGGGGTTTCAAACCATTTTTGTATGTTTCTATGAGGGCATTTCTAAACCACCTTCACATGTCAATACGAGGGGGGTTCAAACCCCCCCTATAGGTTTAAATGGGGGGGGTTCATAAGTGCCCCCAAATGTTTGTAAGATGGAGTTTTAGGGGGGATTTTGAACCAGTCCTATAGGTGTCTATGAGGGGACTTTCAAACCGCCCCACTAGGTACCTACAATGGGGGTTTATAACCGACCCAAAATTTTTGTGATAAGGACTTTTAGGGGGAGGGGGGGTGTTGAATCGCCTCCAAAATTCACTTTCAGCGTCGGTTTTGATCTCTTCCATAACAGTCCTTAAAATTCCAATGTTTTAGCATTGGTGCTATTGGGGGAGTTTTTCTTAAGACCGCCTCCAAAGGTTTGTAAGATGGCGTTTTAGGGGGGGGTTTAAAACTGCCCTTGTAGGCACCTATGGGGGGGGAGGGTTGTAACCGCCCATGTAGGTANTGTAACCGCCCTTGTAGGTACCTACAAGGGGGGTTTGTAACTATCCCCAAACGTTTGTAATAAGGGATTTAAGGGGGGATTTGGAACTGCCTTCATAGGTGTCTATAAGGGGGGTTTAGAACCACCCTTAAAAGTCACTTTTAGCGGCGATTTTGATCTCTTCCAAAACCGCCCCTAAAAGGCCAAACTTTTAGTGTCGGTGCTATTAGGTGTTGAAATTTTTTTATAACATAAATCATCAACTTAAAAAACATATATAGTTAATGTTTCTTCTATCTCGTTAAAATATATATATATATATGGTTAATGCTTAATTTCTTATATCTGTTTCAGTATTAAACATTGACCTCTCTCTACATGAAAATATCTATTTTCCATAATCTAAGATTTTCAAAATTACAACGACCAACACTCAATAATCTAAGATTTTCAAAATTACAACGACCAACACTCAATGCAGTAATTTTAAAGCGAGAAGACTTTATTAAGCTAAAGTCAAAGCCAATACAAAGCCAATATTCATATTCTCTCCGATTTCTTTAGATACATTTAGCTCATCTCATTCCTTCAATTAGCATCTAGGCCTTTTTTTTTTTAAACATTGCATATGAACGAAAACAAAACTTTGTAAATACCATGATTTTATTAACCCAACGATGGAATTAAATATGAAAAGATGATTTCATTAAGCAATGGAAACTTTATGGTTCGACCTGTGTGAGAAGCACCTTACTATATACAAGCTAAGCAGCAACTGGTGGAGGAAGAAGTGGTTTTTTGTTGTGTATCAGAGTTTAAGAAAACTTCCGTTTTGATTGTACTCTGAAATGGGTGTCTTCAAATATTACAAGGGAGGCCGATACATAATGCAGTCATGGATTATAAGGCTGGTTTGTTGCTTGGGATGGCTATGCAACATTGCTTTAGCACAGCTCGAGATAAGTGAATCAATAACAGGTTCCACTGGTTTTCCTGATTTACGAACCACTTGGATGGTTAATGCAGTTGTTTCTGTTGCAAGTGTCTTCAAAGGAAGGCTTGATTTGGAGATGGGAGCCAGGGATGTTCTCGCCATCTTAGGAGGTCCCACACTAGAGGAAATCAACGGGTTTGGACTGACAACATGTTTACACGATGCTTCTGTTGTAATGTTGTCAGCCCACCCGCCCAATTCTTCCATGAAACAATTCATTAGGTATACCTACAATCCCCATCACGTACACTCCATCCTACTGCCATGCCAGCCTTTAAGATCTGCAGAAGTCACTTTAACACATGCAGATCAGATCTGTAATTGCAGTGGAAGATGCAAATGCATTGTATTCAGGACAATTGAAAGCATCACACTCATGCTTGCTTTTCGGATGCCTGGAACTCTTAAAAGGTTGTCTAACTCCATGTGTCTGTTACCATCTCTCAGTTGCCTGAGAAATGGTTGTCATGGCTGTAACCAGGGCCTGTTGCATGTGGAGGGCCAGAGGCTGATAGAGGGTGACTCCATGGTGGAATCCCCTGCTGCAGTATGAGAAATCCTTGATATTTTTCCAGAATTCTCCATCCTAAATGAGAATAACTGCATCTGTATTCCAGTGCATCCAGCAGACAAGGATGACTGGACAAAGCTGCTGATTAGATCTTTGAAGTCTAAAGATAAGGAAGTTAGAGGAGTGAGTGTCATGGCTACTGATGCCCTGGAAAGCTACATAGCTCAGAGTGGAGGACAATTCAAACAAACAATAGAATACCGCACCGTGTCTTTAATAGTGCCAAGGTTGACTGAAGTATTCATCAACATTATACTTACTGCCTGGTTCAGAGTGGATGGCCTCTCTAGCTCTCTGGTAGCAAGAAGGGCCATAAGAGGTTATGTTGTGGACACTAAGGGAACTGGGTTTGCCGCCAGTGCCTTTGTAACCAAAGCTATGGTCAAATCTAATTTCCTTAACACCAATGTTTGCCAGGTACTAACGTTTAGAGGTAATCTTATGAACCTCAGACACTTATCGTTTATGGTGGGTTGTGTCAACCTGATTTGCTCTGTTAGTTGGGCGGTGCTTGTTGCATTTCAAGGAGGCACTGGGACATGGTATGATACCCACGGGTGGATAATGGCAACTATTTGTACGGGTTTGGGCATGGACTGTTGGCATGTGTATTTGAATAGAATTAGTGACGGGTAGTTGCAAAAAGATTTCTTTGCTTTGGGCAGTAATAATTTTGGAGCTAATGTGCTTTGTATCATGTGGAGCAGTAGCAAGAACTTGGGGTTTAAAGGGTTTTGGGAGATGGATATACAGCGCTCTGCAAAGGCTGGCTTGGGTTAAGTGGGGAATTGGCAGTTATCTTCTGGGTAAGTATTCGCCAGAGCATGAATCTGGAGTTTTCAGAACGAGTTTCCATTCCGACTCTCCCAGCGAACAGAATATGTGGATTCATGGTGGAATTCTGGTATATTATTCTTCATACTGGATCAATGCTAACTTGGCTCTCGTTAGAACTCGGACCAAGTGGGAGCACTTTCCGATAAGGCTTGTGAGATTGTTTTTTTGGGTAGAAGCTCTGAGTTAATGGAGACGTAGTACATATAACTCCATGCTTTTGTTTATTATGGAGATCAGGACAGTCCATTGACTGAGTAAGATTTACCTGTCAATTTACGAAGCTGCATTTCTCATTTCTTTTAATTTCGATGAATCAAATATTTTTCTATACCAAAGAACACGGCAAGAGAAGTAGAGGGATGGATATACAGTATGTATATTGCGCAAAAGAACCAGAACCTGCTAAGAGAAAAAATTCCATTTAATTTTGAAATTTCCCATGGGTGAATACCTTACCTCTCTGCCATGAGGGCTTCAGAAAATAAACATGCAAATTAGGAGAGAAAAGTCAACTGGCTTATGGACAAGTGCAATTTTGATACTGTCTCACCTTTCATAAAAGAATACATTCTTACGTTTTACATCACATTCACCTGTAACATGATGTATTCATATATATTCTTTCATTTCTTTTAATTTGTTTTTTTATATCAATGTTGAGAACACTAAATGTTGATGGACATTTTTTATTAATGAAGGCACTCTTTTTATTTCTATTAATATAATGATATGTTTGAAGGCAAGTGAAGATCTGGCAAGGACTTGATGGAAATATTACAAAGAAGGCTTTTGAAGTCCAGCCTGGTTAAACAAGTTTCCTACAGGTCTGGTTATATAATGTTTTTTGATAGTATATTTTGCAGAGAGGTTTTGACAGGTTTTTACATTAACATTTTTGTAGTTATCACAGGCAGTTTATGGCTGGTGTTTCACTGGGTGGGACTTGAATCGATCATATGGTTTCTTTTCATGGAAGGTATTTGGTACCATATGCAAGTTTTCAGAACAAGTTTAAATATTTTTCAAGTCTGTTTTGAGGCTGATGGTTTATGTATGGTCCTTAGCAAAATGAACAATGCTGTTTTTATTAATATATAGAGTAGTGAGCTTTTTTATGTAGATAAAAAGAATTATTATTTGTTTGCTACACTAAAACTTGAAAAAAAAATTTATATACATTAAAACTTGAAAAAAAAATTATATACATTCATTGATCAAAGATATTCATCAGGCAATGTTTTTTTTTATTTTTATATTTATATTGTTACTTTTTTTTCTTTTGATTTGCATGCTGCATTTTGTTTTTATGATAAGAACCAAAGATACTGTATAAATATTTTCCACCCTATTACTATCTTACCTTGTTCTTTCTGCTACATTTAATAGTCCTCATGTGCTTTTATTCAATAATTGCCCCCAACAGAATTTCAAGTAGATTATTGAGTCTCAATTTTTTTGCACATTTACAAGCAATTGCCATTCTATAATAAGCATGGCATCTTTGAGCAAATATTATATGGGTTTATGGTCAAAGTTACTGCACACCTTTGAGCAAAACCTGTATAGGTCTGCGATCACAAGTATCATGAGGTGTGCTAGTGAATTCTTTTGATCATTTCTTTTTTATTCAAAAATTATGATCATTGTAGATGTCATTGTTGATAGAAAATTTAAAAATATTTTCCTCTTAGTACTGGCATATGGTACATCAAAAGATTTAAAAATATTTTTCTCTTAGTACTAGCATATGGTACATCAAGAGAGAATGTGATAGTTCCAGGTCCCATTATGGAAATCATGGTGTAGAGAAGTTCTTATATGGGAAAATGATCTGCCTCCTCACCATATGATCTATCAACACAAAGGGAGCTAAGAATATTGTGGAAGTGATAATACATTTATAAATAGAACATATCATAACGAAATAAGTTACATATATATGAATATCATTATCAAGCATTACTAGGTTGATCTTTTGGAATGCACAAAAGCTTATCTTGTCGAAAATGGACGATGAAGAATAAAATAGTGTCTTGGGATGATGGGAGAAATTGTAATGATCAACAATTGACCTAAGATGTCCGTATATAGTACATCAAGGGATCATTGAGGGACAAGGGGAGTGTGTCAAGTCACAATATCAAAAGTATTTAAAGCATGGGGATGTTTTTGACATGAGAAAATGATCTACATCTTCACCATATTATTTTGTAGGATTCAAGGAAAATTTTAGGGGCGAAATTTAGCTCATGGGCTATTTTTTGACCTTTTTTTCCAAAACAAGACTCACGAATTAGCCTATTTTTCAAAGGTGATTCACCCAAATTCCATGGGATATTTTTTCTTACACTAAAAATCGCCAAACATTTTATGCTTGAAAATTTAAGAATTAGTAATATTTGCCAAGGCTTTTACACTTTAAGATAATTTGTTACCTACTCAAACTTTTTATTAAATTTTTAATACACAATAAGATAATTGGTGTTAGGTGTGGCTTGAAAAAAATGGTATTAGATAAAATGATTTTAGGTGTTGGATATTTTACACATAAAGCATGATGAAAAAAAACTTGATCAAAATGAAATAGAATGGGATGGCGTATACCCTATTACCCTATTTCTTTTTTCTCCAAAATAGAAGAAAGATTATAATAGTTGGGGTTACTAGCTTTTGATACAATTTCATGACACTTACACATCATTGTGTGTCTACAAAACCTAGCTACTTGGAACAACATGTTGACCTGAGGGTATGGGGTTGTTAACGTATTCCCTTGTGTCTTAAGAAGACAAATTCTTACTCATTCAGTAGCATCCACATTCAGTATACATTGTCTCCACACATGATTTGAAGTAACTGCTTGCTAATTTGTTGCATAAACAAAAAGATTCAAATCATAAATAACATATGACAACAACAAAATTATCAACATCACCAAATTATACTTAAAATGGAGCAAACCACTCACAGTTTCGAGCCACGGGGCCAACATAAAAATCATCAATATATTTGAATTATACTCAAGAGGGAGAAAACCACTCACAAGTTTGAGCTACAGGGCCAACCAAAATATTATCAACATAACCGAATTATACCCATAATGTGTTGAAATAATGCAACTTCAATGAATATTTTACTTGTACTTTACATTATTATTATTCCTCCTTCGAGAGATGTCATTAATGTAAAAGGTCTTGTAAAAGTCATGAGGTAAATCCTCCATTGTAAGTCGGGTCAATAGTACCCATAAAAAATTAATATAAATATTATTTTGAGTTTTCCTAGGTAGGTCGGGCATGTCAGTTTGATAGGTTGACCCAGTTAGGTTTAAAGGTCAGTCAAGTGATTAGTATAAATAGGGAGGCACCCTCCCTCATTTATACACACACACTCACTCATGTATTGTGCAAGAGAGAGAAAGAGGAAGGACAGAGAAGGAGGGGGAGAAGTGTTTTTGGTGTCTTTGGCTCTTATGCTAGGGTTTGGTCTCTCTCTCTCTTATGAGACCTTGTTCTTTGGGCATTGTACTTTGGTAATCTATATTGAGGAAGTTTTGTTGGGTTTTTCCCTTTTGGGTTTCCCATCAAGGGGATAGGAGATGTCAAAACCCCAAATTTTCACAAAAAAATTAAAATTTTGAGATAACAATAAAAGCTAAACCTGCTGTCTACTAACAGCTAATGGATCGCAAATAAAAGAACAGTCAAGTAATTAGTTTCACTAAATCTTAATTATAATAACTTAACAGTTTATTTTTGTAACAAGAATAAAATCTTCTTGTGTGTTGTTTACTTCAGTTTACTGATTAGTCTTTTCATGTCAAGTAGGTGGAATCTACTTTTGAATCCGGGGCTTACTTAGCAATCGTGCTAACGCAGATGAATACTGATTCTTACAGGTTTACAAGTATGATCGAACGAGTATGTATTAAAAGATCTTTAAAGTGTCAGCAGTATTTTATTTGCAATTTAAAAAGCTTAGTAATTAAGCTTCTAAACTCTAGACAGCTCTTGTAAGGTAAAACCATTTGGCTTCCTTCATTTTTTTCTAGTAGACAAGTTCGGAAGTAAGTAACGACAGTAAAATGTATTTGCCACTCTAAACATTAGAATCTTAGTTACAAGTATTTCTACTTTAGTCTATGTAATTTGTAATGTTTATAATGATTGTTATTGTCGGTATTTATGCAATAGTATCTTATCTTGTCTGTGTAATCATTGATCCACATTTTGCTGCTGCAAGATAGCTTACAACCTATTATCTTTTGGACAGTATAACTTCGATTGTGCAAACTACAACCATCATGCCTTTCTATATGAGCTCATGGTTACCTATATTTTATTTCCATGTCAAACCCCATGGTTCTAGTAATTTTTGGATTCAATAGGGTCATTCCTATTCTAGTTATCATGTTTAATTCTATAATTACTTTACTATCCACTAGACATAGTGCAATGAGAATAAAAACCAAGTTGAGTCATACCCCAAAATCCCTCAAAGTATTGTCGCTTGAACTATGTAACAGAATTTCATAATAATATTCTTACCTTCAGTTCTGTACTACTTCAAAGTTCTAATACTATTTGAGTTATTAGTTCATGTAAGTTTTATAGATATGCATAATCTATTTGTTCAATAGACATTCAATCTATAATTAGTCTATGATTATAAACATCTTTTAATCTAGAGTTTATAATCCTTTGCACTACTACATTATGCCATTTATAAAATTATGACTTGTAATAGTATTATTACAAAAGATTTACTATGTATAAACTATAGTTGTTAAATATATAGTATGAACTCTTCCATATACACATTTGATCTCTTAACTATAGTGTATACCTAACACATTAGTCTAAATATAATACATGAATTATTTGATTTCTATCAAATAAATAAAACAATGCTTAGAGGAAGGATATGTAACTCATTAAACCGCAATTGTGATGTTGTAATAGAATAACATAAGGTCCAAAGTGGAATTAGTCTTATGCATGAATGACTATTGGGTTTTAACGAAGGTTGATGAGTAACATTTCTTGAAGGGTCAACGTAACCATAACCATGGATATTATTGTCCCTATACTAACATATGATAATGTGCAAATGATTAATGATTTGGATGGCGAATTATTGGTTTAACATTATAGCTTGAATCCACGCTCCAATGATCAAATAATTGGATTCTTGTTTTACGCAGGCACTATAGAACACGACCCTCTTTGCATGGTTTGATTTGTTTGCTACGCGGTCGTTTCTTGTCCACGCATGGGAGATATAAAATACTGCCAAAACCTAACCATTATCATTTTCATCCCACAATTTTCACTGGCTCTAAGGTTGCTTTGCTTGTCTCCCATGGCGGTCGTCATTCCTCCTGGTTCTGGTTGTCTTATGCCTTGGTTCCATGCTGCGTTTGTCATTAGTGCATGGTTTTAGAAGCCATTCCCACTGGCTTGGTTCTCAGTCTGCGACTTGTGGAGATTACTACTGCTCGTGACTTGCCGTCTGTGTAGTTCTCCTTTCGCTGCCTTCGTAGCTTGCAGTATACTTCAGTTATCTGTTACTATTCTCGTGGCTCGCCAATGTGTGAGGTATTTACCTTGCAGGCTATTGGGTCTTCGTTTGCACAGCCTGTAGGTGACAGTGCTTTGTTGAGGCTGTTCATCGTTCTCTTCTGATAGGTAAATAATACTTTGAGTTCATTTACTTCGTTGCCAAATTTACTTTGTTGTTACTGTAGATGTTTTGGTATATTTAATTGACAGTGGTTTGTCACCTTGCTTGTAGGTACTCACCGCTGTAAAGCTTGTACAATGAGAAGTAGACAGTCCCCTACAAAGGCCATGGCTCGTGGTTCGTTTCCAGGTAAGCCCCATGGTCCAATTGTTGGATTTTTCACTCTACTAGTGTTAGGGTGGTCGATGGTATCGCACAGGGTTTTGGAAAACCCTCCCTCGACTCGCCACGAGTTATGTTATTGTGTAATTGTTTCTACAGGTTGTTGTTGTAATACTTAGAATTCAAACCCTCGCTAGGGTAAACTCAGTTTACCTGAGCACTGTAATTAGTTGAAGCTTTGGCTTATGGCCGGGTTAAAGTTTGTAGTTTTTGTAATGACAGTGTTGTCAATAGACTTGTTTGGTTTATCATATGTTTACATTTACTCTATGTAAAAAGTTAGGGTTTTACCCTTCTTAAATGTAATGAAATTTATACTCTGAGTACTTTGTAAGGGTTTATAAATAAAAACTTAAGGCTGATGCTTACAGCCGTAACTTAATTCTTTCTTGTTTTGATTGGAGTTAATTAGGGGTTTCACTTGTTGGAACCCTCATTTTGATATAAATTATACTTGTTATAATAATTATACAGTTTTTCTATTTGTCCTTAAAGGACTGTGAGTAAAATTATTATTTGTCCTTCAAGGGACTCTGAGTAAATTATATAAACTTGGTTATTAATGGTTACTTAATTTATGTAAATTTGGTTTTTAATGTTTGGTACTTGTAATTATAAAAATTTTAAGGGTTTTAACCCTGACATTTATTTATGTAAATGCCTGCTTGTTAGTAAAAGAAAAGCATGGTTTCTCTTATAAATACATTTATACATGTTGATCAGTAATGTAATTCATTTCTGTGTATAAAATTTCTAGTTGGTTCTTTAATAGTTTTTAGAAGAATTAACTTGTGTTTAACCTAGGTTACTGCAATATATAAGAATACAAATAGATTACGCTCAGAATATGAGCTAGGGTTTATCCTCCTTTAACTTTTATAGAGTATTATTTCCTGTATTGTTATCTTGTAAATTCGATTACTCTCACACAGTTTTCTTCAGTTTGTTTTTATGAATTATTAATTTATAAACATCACTGTTTATTGTTAATAATATTATTATTTGTGTTAATAATAATATTATTATGAATAATGTATCCTCTTAAGTTTATGTTGGTATATATATAAATTATTAAATAAGACTAAGAGCAGTCTATAGTAATTGTGTTTATTTAATAAAATTATCTCTGTAAGCTTGCTGAAATAAAATAAGAACTTTCCTAACTATCAATACTCTTTACATCTATATTGTCTGTAAATGTACAAGGATAGTTTCTTATTAATAATAACTTAAACCTAGGTTACTACTGTCCTTTAGTTATTAATACTAAGAAAAGAATACTGTAATATTTATCAAGTTCTTATTTTGAGTTCAGATAGTTGCAAGTAAATTAGTTAGTGTTAATGGAAAAGAGATAAACTAATTGTATTATTGTTACATCTTTTCTTAATATACATGGTAACTTTCAACTAATAATACTAGTTCTTCTATTTCAGTATAAATGTACAGTTTATAGAAGTAGATACTATGTAGAAGAATGAATTATATGCTTAAACATACTATTGTTAGTAAGTATATGATTCTTGTTTATTTTCTTATATTTAAATACTCAGTCTAGTTCTACCAATAACTCTACGACATATTAATAATCTTTATGTAAAAATAACTATCTATTGAAAGAAAATATTCAATACTCAGAAAAAACATAAATATTCTATTCATTCATATTCCTTTCATACTTCATTCATTTAAACACACTACCTGTGCTAGAGTACAATCTGGATTACTCCAGATGGGGAAAAACACAGGTAGGATTTATCTTTCATCAAAGTACAGATTCAGTCTTGAAACAACTAAGAGATTTCAACTTAACAATTTACAACATAACATATAATCATTCATTATTTGTTCACACATAGATATAAAATATAACACAGAAATTAAAAGATAATGGAACCTATTTTTAAAGCTGGATGACAACAGCAATGGGAGGCTATTCCTCCCTACCAAATCCTGGAGAGCGCTCAAACAGTGACTTCTCAGGACCCCCGATCCTGTTCTGGTCTCCTTGGCTGGAACTAGGTGGAACAAACAACAAGTACCAGTCCTGAGACTCAATACCAACTCTGCACACTGCAGTAAGATCTTTCAGCTACAAAGCTGTACTAGATCACCTTCCTGTAGTTTACCCCTCAAACACCTTCCTCAAAATTTCCCTTCCCAATTAATTCCTTGAAGTGCATTCACCTGAATGATTCTTCTCTTGGAATGTGCAGCCTCAGCTCTCTACATTGGGTTTTTTTATTAAGATTGTCGAGGTCTTTTTGGGTTGGTTGTCATTAATTGAGCCACCTGCTTTGATCCCACTTTCTTGGGGGATCATGACCCCAAATGTAGGGAGGTTGCCACCTGCAACATAGGAAGTGTTTGAGGATGCTACCACTTGTCTTTTTGCTCTCCACCTAGTTCCCTCCACCAACTTGACCAGTAACACTCTTTTTAACAGCTCTCCCAAGCTGTTGTCTCCACTTTTATTTATTTAAAATTAAAATATTCAGAATTACATTCCACATCCTTGACTCTGTTGAGTCATCAGTTTCAACTTAGCATTAAATTTAACATAATGTCTTGGAATAAAACCAAAATAAGATAACATTATTTTACAAAATTGGGGCATGTGACAGGAGAAGCCACATACAAGCTTGATTCAGGAACCCCAATGAAGATGAAGGATGTGCTATATGTGACAGGCTTGAAGTAGAACCTACTTTCTATTTCAGCCTTAGATAAGAAAGGATTCAGGGTTGCCTTTATAGATGGTGAAGCTCTTATGTGGCCTAGAGGAAAATCTCTAGAATATGCATCCATCATTGGGATAGAAGAAGGTGGCATGTATAAAATTGAAGGTCACTCACAAGCAGCCTTGATTCATGATACTACAAGTCCATGTTAACTATGGGATATAAGGCTTTCTCACATAAACTACAAATCCTTACCACATGTGAGCAAGGTAGTGACAGGTTTACCATATCAAATGATTGATCATGAAGGAGTATGTAAAGGATGTGTGAAAGGAAAGAACATAAAGAATCCATTTTTGAAAAAGCGACACCAAGACAGAAGGAATATTGGAACATGTTCACTCATATGTATGAGGTCCAATGGCCTCAACATCTTTAAGTGGGTATGTATATTATATAACATTCATTAATGATTACTCTCGTAAGAGTTGGATTTGCTTTCTAAAATCAAAAGATGAAGTGTTTGGAAATTTCAAAGAATTCAAAGCCTCGGTACAAAACCTTTCAGAAATAAATATCTAGACACTCAGGTCTTATAATGGAGTACAGTATACTTCAAATGAATTTGGAAACTTTTGCAGAGATGTCAAGATTAATAGGGAACTTACCACTCCCTATAATCCACAACATATTGGTGTTGTTGAAAGGAAGAACTAAACTATTATGAAAGCAGTGAATACTATGATCCATGATCAAGATCTTCCTATGCACTTATGGGATGAAGCAGCAAGGACAATAGTATATGTCCAAAACAGAATATGCCATAGTGCACTTGGGTTCAAAACCCCTGAAGAGATGTTCAAAAGAAAGAAACCAGAAGTAATTCATCTCAAGATATTTGGTTGTCTAGTGTTTGTTCATATTGAAAAAGAGAAAAGAACCAAGTTGGATCCTTCTAGAAAGAAAGCAATATTTGTTGGATATAGTGAGGGCTCCAATACCTTCATAATTTATATACCAGGTTACCACCATATGGAAATTAGCAGGGATGTAACCTTTAATGAAAATGCATCTCTCAAGAAATCTAGAAAGTGTCAACTTGAAGAAACACATGAAGAAGTTGCAACTCTAGGAGATGCAGAATCGATGGAAGAAGGTGCATCTTCTCCTAATGATGAGATTCTGAAAGAACATGATATGTGCGAGCCCCAAGAACCTCCCCAAATGAATATCTCCCACAAGAGAAATCCAGCTTGGGCTCATGAGATTATTCAATAAGCAGAGAGGTATGATGCTCCAGAAGGCTCCTCGAGACAGAGTAAGAAGCCAAATTCATTTTATAGTTATGTGGCTTTGATGTGTGATCTTATAGACAAAGAACCTACTTGTTTTGAAGCAGTTGTTCAAAAGAAAGAATAGGTAGAAGCCATGAAAAAAGAATACCAATCCATAATAAAAAATGATGTGTGGGAAGTAGTTCCTAAACTAGAAAGAAAAAGTGTGGTATCTTCCAAATGGATATACAAGATAAAACATACAGTCGATGGAAGTATTGACAAATACAAAGCTAGATTTTTGGCCCTTGGATTATCTCAAAAGGAAGGAATCGATTATGAAGAAACATTTGCTCTCATAGCAAGGCACACTTCTATTAGAACCATCATGGAACTTGCAGCCAAGACGGAATGGAAGTTACACCAGACGGATGTGAAAACAACCTTTCTAAATGGTGTTATTGAAGAAGAAGTGTAAATAGAAAAACCACAAGGTTTTGAAGTTGAAGATAGAAAGACACGCGTATGTAAGCTGAAGAAGGCTCTGTAGGGGTTAAAGCAAGCTCCAAGATCTTGGTATGGAAGAATCGATAGTTTTCTGATGAGCTTGTGCTTTACCAAAAGTAAGGTAGATCCTAACTTTAGTTCAAGGTTATGGATGATGAACCTGTTGTATTGTTGTTGTATGTGGATGATTTATTCCTAACAGGTAATGAGAAGCAAATCTCAGAGTGCAAGAAGAAGCTAGTTGCAAAATTTAAGATGAAAGACCTTGGCTTGATGCATTATTTTCTAGGTCTTGAAGTATGGCAGAGCCCAGAAGGAATCTTCCTTAACCAAGGGAAGTATGCAGTAGAAATCCTGAAAGGGTTTGATATGTTAGAAAGTAAAGCCATGACCACACACATGGATACAAATTTAAAGTTGTTGGTCGATGAGTCGTCAGAGTTGGTGGACGTGACACTATACAGACATATTATTGGTTCATTGCTGTATTTGACGAATACCTTGATGTATTTAACAAATACTCAACCAAATATATGCTTTATTGTGAATGCCTTGAGTCAGTATCTAGTTGAGCCCAGACATGTTCACCTGGTAGTTGTAAAGCATGTGAGAGGTACTTGAAAGGTACGATATACTATGGTCTCAGTCATACTAGAGATATTGACTTCAAACTATACGATTGTACAGATTTAGATTGGGTAGGAAGTCTCTCAGAAAGAAAGAGCATTTTAGGTGGATGTTTCATTCTGGGTTCAGTCATGATCTCATGGCTAAGCAAGAAGCAGTCCAATGTTGCTATCAACACTGCAGAAGCGGAATATATTGCAGTTTATTTCGCTAGTTGTGAAGCCATATGGATTCAAAAGTTCTTATCAGGTCTATTTGATCTAGAGATGGATGCCATCATGATTCTATGTGATAATCAAAGTTGCACGAAGATGAAATAGAACCCTGTGTTCCGTAATAAGATGAAGCACATAGAAATCCAATATTTCTACATTCATGACATGGTGCAGAAGGGAGTTATAAAGATCCAATATGTGAGCACAGATGAGCAGGTTGTAGATGTGTTGAATAATCCTCTGTCTCATGTGAAGTTTGGACACTTTCAAGACAATCTTGGTGTTGTCCGTAAGGACTTCCCTCGAAATGCGGAGTAGTACTGATGATACTATGGTATCCTAGTCACAACATGTAGCTCAGTTGGGATTGATCATCCTTAGACCTGATCCTGTAATTCTGAAAGGAAGGATCATTTAGAATGTTGGTTGATGGACTTGATCCTAAAATTCCGAAAGGATGGGTCGTCTAAGATGTTGGAATTTATCCCGTAATTCCAAAAGGAAGGATCGTCAAGAATGTTGGTTGTTGGACTTGATCTCGTAATTCTAAAAGGAAGGATCATTATGTGCATGTATGTGTCAGTTATGATCATTATTGGTGGCTCCGTAAAGAATTGATCCCGTAATCCCAAAAGGAAGGATTGTATGAGAACCATGTATGTGTTTTCCATGATCCCGTAATTTATAAAGGAAGGATCACCTGTGTTGTCCATAATCTCATAATTTCGAAAGGAAGGATCATGTTGGTCGTGGGTACTTTTGCCTCATTTTGTTGCCATAGATGATGTTACTGTAGCATTGATCTGTTGATGACGATGTTGTTATACTTGTCACATGTAGTTGTTGATGTTATTACAACTTCATGTTGATGAGCCAGCCTCGTGTTGTTGTTATTATTGATGTTATTCTAGCTTCGTGTTGATGAGCTAGACTCATGTTGTCTTTGTTGTTGATGTATCAATTTTCATACTTATGTGATGATTATGAGAATTCAGCTTTGTACTAAAGAAGAAGATGATGTTCTAGCTCCATGTTGAAAATGATGATGCTCCAGCTCCATGCTGCAGATGATGATGCTCTAGCTCCGTGTTGTAGATGATGATGTTCCAACAAGATGTTCCAGTAGTTGATATTGATGTTGTTCAAAACTTCTGATGATCTATATATGTACCAGACAATGTTCCATATCATGTTGTTGATTTCTCCTCCTCCCTCCTTCCGATGATATTGTGTAAGGCCACACCTGTTGTTGTTGTAAGTAGAATACCCTTCTTGTTAAGGGGGAGTGTTGAAATAATGTAACTTCAAAGAATATTCTACTTGTACTTACATTATTATTATTCCTCCTTCTGGAGATGTCATTAATGTAAAAGGTCATGTAAAAGTTATGAGGTAAATCCTTGTAAGTCGGGTCAATAGTACCCAGAAAATATTATATAAATATTATTTTGAGTTTTCCTAGGTAGGTCGGCCCAGTTAGGTTAAAGGTTCAATCAAGTGATTGGTATAAATAGGGAGGCACCCTCCCTCATTTATACACACACACTCACTCATGTATTGCGTAAGAGAGAGAAATAGGAAGGACATAGAAGGAGGAGGAGAACTACTTTTGGTGTCTTTTGCTCTTATGCTAGGGTTTAGTCTCTCTCTCTTATAAGACCTTGTTCTTTGGGCATTGTACTCTGGTAATCTATATTGAGGAAGTTTTGTTGGGTGTTTCCCTTTTGGGTTTCCCATGATAAATTACTGTGTACCTTGTGATTGTGTTTCTTTCAGAGATCCTCTTTATGTCGTTATTGTGAAAATGTATTAAATGCTCATGAAGTTAGAAATTAAGTTGTAGCAGAATATATACTTAACATAATGGAGCAAAAGACTTATAGGTTCGAGCCACTTGGATTTAACCCAAAAATCATCAACATAACCCAATCATATAGTATGCCAGAGGGAGAAAACTACTCACAGGTTTGAGCCATAAGGCCAACCAAAATATTATCAACATCACTGAATTATACTTGAAATCGAGCAAACCAGTCACAAGTTTGAGCCACGGCCAACCAAAGTAGTATCAACATAACCAAATTATACTCATAATGGAGAAAAACACTTACAGGTTTGAGCCACATGGATAACATAAAAATAATCAACATAACTGATCTATATGCCAAAGGGAGCAAACCACTCATAGGTTGGAACCATAGGGCCAACCAAATAATTATCAAATTAACCATGTTATACACCAGATGGAGGAAACCATGCACAGGTTTGAGCCATAGGACCAACCAATAATATATCAACATAAACCAAATATACACCAACACGGATGACCCATAACAGGTTTTATCAATGGGGTGGATGACCAAAACCCTACAAATATAATCACCAATTATATGCCAAACATAGCAAACCAATTACAAGTTCGAGCCATGGTGTGGTGAGTAACAATTATATCCATATAAGCCAATTATACACCAAAGGGAGCAGACCCATTTCAATTTCGAGCCATGGGGCCAACATATTATATATTAACATAAACCAAATATACACTAAATATACACTAATGGAGTTAACTCTGAGCAGGCTCGAGCCAACCATACATTTTTCCACATAAACAAAGTAATCCCATTACAAGTTTGAGCCACATAGTGGATGACCAACATTTTATGTACGATCACCACAATTTAATGGCATATAAAGAAAACCCATAACAGGTTCGAGCCATGATGTGACCAACCAAAATTGTAGCCACATTGACATCAAGTATAAGCCATACTAAGGAAACCCATTACATATTCGAGCCATGGGGCAGCCAACATCAAATGTATGGAAAAAAATCAGACCAAACCATAATAAAAATGCACTTAATAGAACCAACACTCAACAAATTTTCCACGAGGAGGATTGTTGTGTTAAGCAAACATAGTTGGAGAAGCCGATAGGAAGGGTTTTTCATTGTTTCCATGCCAAACGTTTTGTTCACCCCAGTTGCCCAACAATGAATGCCTCCAACGCCACACTGCATCGGGTAGGTTCCATGCAACACATGGGTCGGTGACAACATACAAGGAGAAAAAAGAAAATTGCACGAGAAAGCTTCATCCATACCCTAAAAATTACCTCCACTGCACAGCCACCCCGAAACTGCTGATAGCGGAGAGCCACCAAGGGGGACCAAACTTGTCCAACACAATGGTTGCAACCAACAAGAACAACCCAAGTCCACCATCGACACGCTACAGAAACCCCACATAACTGGCAAGGAGGCGAGGTGTTAGATGCACCACCACAATATAGAGAATGTGAACAAGAAACCGCGGTAAACCATCGTGGATGGGCATCCAACGTGAACCAAAATTAATACATGGACAGACCACCACTAGGGTGGCAGAACGCCCACACAAGGCACTCAAACATGAATGCATAGGGAAAGAAGGTAGGTTGAGGAAAAGTGTGGTAAAACTCTCCAAAAGTGCATTAAACCTGTCGAATTAAATGTGCCCACCAACCTAACACGTGGCTCTTCCAGCTAGGCACGTCTAGTATGAAAAAAATGATGCCATATGGCCTTGAGTGTGGCACAGGGGAGGGCACACCACTATTGGTGTTCCTTCCCTAAATTTCAAAGAAAAAGCTAAGAACAAATCTTGAGTAACACTTAACCCTAGGACTTGTCAAAGGAGTCTACCCTTTGCCAATTTTGTAGGTTTTTTTTATCAGAAAAAAACATATATCTGTTATTATCATTTATCAATATATATAAAAGGTAAGTACAATCGGGTGAATACACAATGTAAAAAACCCTTCATCAATAGGTAAAAACAAACTCGAATGCTATCCAGTTATGGCAACCAAAAAATTCACACTCATTATACTTTCAGCCAAAAGAAACTGGCAGCAGGTTTGTTTATTAAAGCAGTGCCAAAAAAAACTTGGTCTTTATCAAAATTTGAGTCAAATTAGATAAACGATACCAAATTGAAATCATCCTAGTGTCGAAGTGGTGCATTTTACAGCCTAGTAGGGGGAAGATGTGTAACTCCTTCTGTGCTCATCCTAAAGTCGCCATGTGTCCTTTATAAAAAAAATAACAAATCGAATCAAATTAGATTTAAAATATTTAGAACGACATATAGAAAACTACACAAATTAGATAAACTAAAACTAAAGACATTGCATTATATACTTCTTCAACATTTCCACTCTAACAGGGGGTTTACAACTCGGTAGATTTGATACCTCTCAGTACTTCGTAGATTCCTTTTCAGACGAATCTATGCCAATGATAAAAAAAAGTCGAAACATATTCACAAACTAATCTTAACATTGATTAATTGTTTTCGAAAATATTTTTGGGTCATAATCTCCATCTTAATTATTCTTAGAAAGTTTATTTTGTAGGTCATAATCTCCGTCTCAACTTTAAGCTTGGAAAAAGAATCATCACATACATCAATGCGAAGAGCTCTAAAATCATGTGTATAATAAACCTTATTGTTTTTAAGTTTTTCATGAATCTTTCATTTTTAGATTTTAATCACCTTGGCTATGAGAACATTATAATTTGTCTTCTTTATTTGAAGTTGAATCATAATTTTTCCAAATTTTAAATGGCTTGGGAATGATATCAAGAAAGAAAGGCTAAAGTTATAAATATTGACTTGAATTATTAAGAAAGGTTCTCCATTTTTATTTAATACTATTTTGTTGATGCTATTTTTGTTGAAATATTGATTTTTATGGTTCAAATTGTAATTTTGATTGCAAAAATAAATTCAACAAACCAAATAATTTAAACCTGCAAATTCGACAATTTTACCAAATATTTGGATGTAATAAATATAAATACAAATCATTAATCATTTAACTTACTCCTTTATTTCAAACTTTTTAAACAATATTCATAAAAAATATTGCACTTCTAATATTGATTTGAATTAGAACCTTATAAAATTAGTTTGGCCTTGTTCTATCACATGCAGATCTAAGGTAGCATGTTAATTACCTCCAGGGATGGAATTTGACGAGTAAATGCTCGTCATGGGTCAATTTACCCGTCAAATACAGCTAAGATTACCGAGACCGTCAAAATCTAGCTTAGAATACAGAAAACGTTTCATATTTTTATTGTTACCAGCAATTTTGACGGGTGTCCGCCATTTGAAATCCCAACCCTGATTACCTCTATCGCATACAAACCACCACAATATCTTTCCTTATCATTGCATTTCTTAATTATAACATGCAAACATTCCACTCTAAATTACACTCAAACATGCAAACATTCCACTCTAAATTACACTCAAACCACCACAACATCTTTTCTTTTTACCGTGTGAAATCAGTTTCTCGGATAGCATGAGAAGGCAACAGGAAACAAAGAAAGTGATTTGAAAAGTGAGGCATCTCACATGCAACCGTCCACATCATGATGAAAAAGCAACCGTCCACATCACGATGAAAAAGAACACAGACTTACATCTTGTAGGCTGTATTGTATCCTAGTTAGTACATCTTCTTTGTTTTGTGGCGAAAAATACTGGTAACAACTATCTATTCAGTTGCAGAGCATTTAATGCGGCTGCAGCAGGGTTAATGATTTTTGGATCTCGAGTAGCTCAAGATCCAATGATCATCAAGCTTGCTGCAGCCACATTAAATGATCTGCAGCTCAATGGATAGCTCTTGCCAAAAGTACTTAGCATATGGCAGAGTATTAAATGCTATGAATATGATAAAAGACATCGATTTTCTGTAAATATGAGTTGAACACTGATCAAAATTGTTCTTTAAAATTGCTAGATGCTTTTTTTTAATTAAATAATAAATTTTAAAAATACTCAAATAATTAAAATTGCTATTTAACCACTGAAAATTACCATATTCACAAAAAATACTATTACTATGACGGATTCTGGGCTTTTTGGTTAACGCTTATACTGCAGTCTGCTCCTATTCATTACCTATTGCAACGCATTTTAAAGGAGTCTTTTTCTATTTTTATCACTCCATTACATTTCCTATTTTTTTGGGATGCCATGTGAAACTTTGTTTTAAAGCCACTTCCAGTTTGTGCCAAATAAAAGCAAAATACTCTTAAATATATAATTACTACAGATAATTTAACAGTCAAATTTCATTTCAATTTGGTAAGAGCTATTTATAAGTTGTAGAACATTTAATGTGGATATAGTAAACTTGATGATCGTTGAATCTATAACAACTCAACATCCAACAATCATCAAGCTTGTTCTACAACTCAATGGAGTAAACTTTCTACCCGACCATTTGCACCGATCCAACAACCTAGCTCGCATGAGCTTTCACATCACGCATTGCTGGTCGTCCCATCGATGCAAATGGTGGTCCGGTAGAAAGTTTACATCCAACTCAATAAATAGCTATTGCTTTTCAACTTCAGTCATTGTATTGTATCATTAATATGACTTTCAAAACAAATGGACAGTACAGTGGGTATGCAGGGGTACGTCCCTATTTCTGTTCTTCGTGTCCTGGACGTTTGCATGTGAGATGCCCCACTTCTCACATCACTTTATTGCTTCCAGGCCAACATTCACAATTAGATCCACCAGTTACCCCAGAGAATAAGACCTGCACTCACTGACACCTTGTAAAATTAAATTTTCAAGGTTTAAAAACGGTAATCCAAAGGTTAAATGATTTTAGAATATTTTTCAATTAAAGTAGTCGTCTAAGATTAAGATTAGATGTTTTTATCACACTAATAAAATTTCTTTTACAAGGCTAAGAATGAGAAAAGCCTAGTCAAACTCCTAGAATCTTTGTTCTGAATATTGATTCCTAAGATCTGTGTAAAATAGCTTACTTGGTTGGATATCATTTATAAAGTTTTTTTTAATATAAAATTTGGAAAATAATAATATAATAGTAATAATAATGTAATTTTAAGTTTATTATTAAGATAAATATTAAATTTATTTATTTGCTGGGTATCAGTGATTGGAAATTTGGTTGGTATTCCTTTGGACACTGGGCTGGTATTCCTTTGACACGGGGTCAAGGGATTACCTTAGGTGTCCCACACACCCCGCTGGCTGTGATATGAATTTACTTATTATTATTATTATTGTAAAAAAAATGTAACTAATATGGTAGGAGAAAAAGGACTTTTTTTGCATTGTGATTTGATTGTTAAGTCTACATTTACATATCTTATTCACCTTTGGATTTGAACTTGTAACTTTTAAGAGGATCAAATGTTAAAAAAAAAACTATTAGAAATTTTATATTAAAAAGTTGTAAACAACTATAAGAGTCTTTGCACGTTGAAATAGATAGACAACTATAAACCCAAGCCAAGCATTTACATACCAAAATTATATTGTTGGTTCATAATGTCGCCAAACATTTACATACCAAAATTATATTGTTGGTTCATAATGTCAACTTCTATATGAATACACATACAGTCCGAGCAACAAAATATAGCTAAAAAACATATAAAACAAACATAAAGATGAAACCTATCTTACAAAGTGTCTTCATTCAACACGCCTAGAAACATTTTCCCTAAAGCGGTTGAATAAGAGAGTCTTCCTCCATGGCCTGAATCCCTCGAAACAAAGCATCACGGACTTGACTCTCCTAGTTCATAGTTAGCAACCTTATCACATCTTCACGAATTTCCTCGATTTTTCCTCTTTGCTCTCTCATATCACTCTCAACGTCCTCCACCTATGTATCCAACATTGAAAATTGATATAAAATTCGCCAAATGGCCTCGAGCATGCCTTCAAACCGCTCATGTAAAGTTCACATCATATGCCTCATGTCAATGATGTCCATTCAAATGCCACAAAACACTTTCCTCCCTGACAACGTGACTGCACTAACTTTTTCACTTAGGCTTGAGGTACCCTCTTCTTCGACATCAACCAAGGGCCAACAGGATCCTACCCTCAATGGAAGGCACCAATCTTTGATCCCTAACCAACATAAAATCCTGGGTGCACCAGGAGCTTCCCCTTCTTCCCAACGACGATGAAGGTGGGTATCCTTGCTCATGACTAGATAACTATGCATAAGCACCTCTACTTCAACGTTACCACTCTCCCTATGACTATCTGGGTAGAGGAAGAAGGCTTGAGAAGGGAAACATAGACAAAGTTGAAATAAAGTCCCACAAGTGACTCGAAGCGCGATATTGAATGCCGTAAAATTCCACGAGCAAACGCCAATCTATATGTGCAAGGCTATGATCACACTGGATGGGGTATTAACTATAACTTACGTCTTGGTACTATGATAGATCTCTGCCTGTCCTCTCCTAACTTTGGTGGCACTCTCTCAAAGGTTCTCGGTCTAATACTTCCTAAGGGGGTTACCCCATCCTTTTCAATATAACCTCGTGCCAACAAAACTCCCAAATTGACCATTTTATCAACCATTTGGGTATTTTTCCCCTTCTCATGGAGGAGACTTAATTCATGAAGAGATTTAAGGAAACATATTGTTTGCTTCTAAAAACAATTCTGATCAATACCCTTACCATTTATACCTAATAAATTGATTTTATGACAAATAAGAAGTTTTCCATAATCAAAATTTTAGATAAAGAAAGAAGATAAAAAATTTGCTTCTAGTGTGTATACCATCCAGTGTGATTATTAGTCATAATTCCAAGTTCCCAAACAAAAGTTGTGACAATTTTCCATTCAGAATCAATCATAACCCCTCCTATACCTACCTCGCCAAAAAGAATAACACATGTTTTTAATAATTAAATCAATTCAAATTATAAAAATGATCAATTATAATATCCTCATTCCCTTAATAATTAAAAATAACACATTATAATGTATCATTCCTTTAATAAATACAAATCTAAAAATAAATATTTATAAAAACATTTAAAAAATACATGATTTCAGAGCTCTTAGGTCACATGTTGATGTGATGATTCCTTTCCTAACTTAAATATGACATAAACATTTAAATTTATTATCCTTATCTAAATAGACTCAATATTGTTTTTTTAAGTGCTTCAAGAAACAATCTTGGAAGGGTTGTGTTGCAAAGGCATACACGGGACTTCCTTATATAGATCTATATAGGTAGCATTTATGAGAAAGATTATGTGAAAAAGATAAATAAAATTATGTAAAGTTAATTTTTTTTGGATTATAAGTTAAAGTGGAAATAAAAGGGGATGTTTAAAAATTGGACCACTTTATTTTTCTTGGAATTTGACAGTTTTTATTTTGTAAAAATGGAAATTTACTATGTTTTAATCATAATTTAAATTTAGAAATGGATTAAGCACCCTCATAAACCCCCTAGGGCATAAAAAATCCCAAAACTTGACAGCTCTAACCTGGATTTGTCAACTCAAATCATAGATTTTTTAGACTATGCCAAAATAAAATAAAAAGGAAATATAATACACATGTAAAGTATACAAATCTTTATCTTTTACAACTTATAATGTTTGTCACTTTATGTATAGAGTTAAGTTATGTTGATTCTTCATACTACATGTTCTCTACCCTCAATAAGGATTGATGATAGGGGATATTGGGTACCTTAGTGATATAGATAGCACTAAAATTGTTTTCTTTGGCCTTGGCGTATGGCTTCAAATTGCTTTTAAATGGCTAGGAGCTTATTTTCCTCAAACGCAAGGGAATAATTTAATGACCCAAGGCCTTGAGCCCAACATGTTGCCCAAGTGGCTAGGTTTTGTTTACACGTAATGATGTTGTTACACAACAATGTCTTGAGATTGTATCAAGAGATATCGAGTTGGTAGCCCCAACTATTATAAGTTTTCTCCTACATTGAAACAAAAAAAATGAAGATAACGAATTGGGAGAACATGTGCATAGGAATTTATAATAATAATCATATTTGTTGTTGTAATAATGCATTGTATTTCATAGCATGTGTTGAGCTAGATCAATGAATCATGGAGAATTTTAACTATTCATACCTATCTTAAAGTGTAGAAATGTTGGTGAATTTTACTAATTCTTAAAATGTCAACTATAAAATATTTTGCAAAATTTTTGTAAATATATTTAAATTTCTAGGATTTTTAAATTGTTTGAGACATTTTTGGCTAGTTTTGTAGTGAAAAAAATTATCTTATGGAATTTGGGCAGATTGAGCTAAGAAAAAATGGAAATTGGCAAGCCTTATTTAGGAAAAAAAACACGCAAAATCAGCCCATGGGTAAATTTTGCCCCTAAATCTCTAGTAAATTTACATTTTTCTAGGCAATTTATGCACCAATATTGTTGTCATTTCTTGCAACATTAAATTTAGATTATTTGGGGCTTTTGAGGTTTAGATGAACATTGTTATTATGATTTTGGAAAAAACTTTTGGCAACATACAATCAAAATAACATGTTACTATATTGCTATTATCAAATTATATGAAAACATAACACAATAATTGATTTGGGTTATTGCACTTTTCATTTGGGGTGATGTGTGCTAAGAGTAATATGGTATACTTAGACATCCCATCATGTTTCATTTTGTTTGCATCTTTTCCCCTCATGATATATGTATGAAATCTCTCCCTCCCATATTGGAAGAAAATCATGATTGTATCAATAGGGCTTGTAGATTTAAGAAGTCAAGAGTCAAACCATACCATAATACCAAACACAATATTATCTCAGACCATTTTATAGATTTCTATAACTCCATTTTTAGCAACCTCATCTTTGATTATTTTAAAATAAATATTGTGTATTGTTTTTATATATATATAGGGGTGGTAGGTGTGGGAGGGGTTCTCTATGACCCCGAAGGAACATAGTTGACTAGACTTTCATGGGGCTTGATAAGACCATTAACAACTTTGTTGATATATGCCTTTTTCTATGGATATGAGATTGTTTCTGCAATGACAATCCCTCCATTAATGGTTTCTACAGACTCTCTCCTCGTCATCAAACAACTTCGACATCGATTCACTCCATCTTAAAGAATCTAGCATCAAATAACCACCAGGGTGGATCCAAATTTTAAACAAATTAGCCATATTTTTTTTTGGCATATTCGTAGAAATTATAATTATGTGGTAGATCAACTTGCCAACGTAACATCCCTCATCCCTCTTGGACAAAGGTGTGATTTGGATTAATGATGGGCCACCTCATTGAAGGTGGATTCCATAGCTTTTGGCCTTGATTTAATGGGAGTCCCCCTTTCCTAGTTTGCAATGGGGAGACATAATATATGGTTTGTAATGTGCCTTGTACTGCAATTGGACATGTGCATGGGAGGCGATCGACACATGGATGTCGATACACCCAAATGGATCATGCTCCTCAACCATTTAATTTACCCTTTGGTGGAATTATTTCCCGTTGTGTTCTCGTCCCATTGCATGATGCATGCTTTGGTTCACGTGCAAGGAATTATGATGTGAGTTGGGGAGATGATGTGCACAATGGAGATAAATTTTGGTGTAGCAATGGCTTCACCCATTGTCAGGATTGAACATGTGGAATCTAAGGGTAGTTTTCTTCAGCATCGAGGTGTGAAGCTTAAGTAGAACCACGTTAATAATCTCAAAGAAGGAGGAGTGAGGTTGGACTCGAGGGTGACAACCTGTGAAGAGAAGGTAGTTATCTCCTTTGTGGGTTGTGATGGAGGACCATCTTGAGCGACCAGGAAATTGAGAAACTTTAAGAAATTATGCACGAGTTACATAGGACTTAGGTTTGTATACGTTGTGATGGAGAGAAACTTGGATAGCGCACAGGGCGGAGCAAAGGACATGTAGAGTTCTCTTGGGGAGATTCAAAGCATGAAGAAATTCATGAGGCATATTACAGGGCAATTAGATCGTATCGACTAGACTATGGAAAGAACGTGTTATCGATTGGAGTTAGAAGAATAGGTGTGAGAATGGTAGGAACAACAAGTAGTTGAGCAATGTG
This sequence comes from Pseudotsuga menziesii, assembly GCA_001517045.1. NCBI lineage: Eukaryota > Viridiplantae > Streptophyta > Pinopsida > Pinales > Pinaceae > Pseudotsuga > Pseudotsuga menziesii. The sequence continues at coordinate 36,977 of LPNX010717027.1, forward strand.
ATTATTTTATTCAACTGGCCTTAGATAGGGATCATCTTCAGGATTTGGATACCGTTCAGTAGATGGCCCTGGTTCAATTCAAAAATGTTTTCTCCCCACCACATATGGAGGAGGTTTTTGACTTGGTGATGTTTATTAGTTATGCTAATTTTTTTTAGTCTATGTAATGTTGTTATATATTGATGTTAGGACAATTTATTATTACATCGAGAGTAGCGAGGTGCTAACAAACCAGTATGGAGGAAATGTGTAACATTACGTAAGGATGTCACATTATGTACCAAAAATAAAAATAAAAAAGTAATTCCTATGGGAGATGTGTACGTTACATAATGTTGTCAAGTTATGTAACAAAAATAATAAGTAATTAAAAAAATTATGTTAGCCCATAAAATAAAAAATTGGTTGCCTCTCAATGCTTGATAGATCCACGTTTAGGATGGATCTATGTTGTTATGCTATAGAAGTAGGTTTTGTAGTTTTGTTTGCTGACGTGTTTAGATAGCCATGACCGAGGTGTTTTGAAGCCCCTAAAAATTCAAAAAGCATTTTGTAAGGATTGTATTATTAATCTAATGGTGTTTAAGTTCATCTCAGACCACTTAATATAAATCTTATAAGTATTCTTGTTAAAAAAAACTTCTATATGTTATCAATATAGTACATGGCAATGCTCACATATATATATCCAAAGAAGATACTAAAAAGGTTAAACATTTTATGATGAAAATTACATCATTTTGAATATATGAATGAGTTTTGAATAAATTTCCTTAAAATTAAAAAATATTATTGTTTAGTTTTGTGGACATCTTGTTTGAATGTTTAGATAGATAAGTGGTGTCTTTCATTGTTTAAGGTTTTGAAGGAATAGTGTATGTTTTGAGCAAATATAAGTATTGAATGGAAAATTACAAGTGTCTTCTACAAATATGGTCTCTAACTTTTGTATTCTATACATAAAATAAAAATAATGTGTCTTCATATTATGAGTGAAATGTTACATTTAACATACTAGTGGATATATTTTTATATAGAGGTTTTCTTTGAATTCATATGTAAAATGATAGGCATGAGTAATTATGTTGTAAAACATTTTATTATGAAAAAATCTTAAACTAATAGTACATTAACATTTAACATCTCTACTTTCATTTACGTGATAGTAGTAATTAAACTTAACAATCTTATTGGAATCCTGCATAAAAATATGGTGAAGAGGTAAATCATTTCTCATGTTATGAACATCTCTAAATTGTCCACACTTTGCTTAATTTCATTATGATTTCGACACTTTGCATGATTTCATTATGATTCCCATCATAAGACTTGTAACACTTCCACTTTTTCTTAATGTTCCCTTGACGTAATATACACAAACATCTCTAAAGTATTGCTGGGTGTCCCATGGATCTTTCCATCTGAAAAAGTTAACAACATCGTTTATTGAACTCCACATTATTTTTAGCTCTCTTTATGTTGACAAATCATATGGAGAGGAGGAGGCATATCATTTTCCACTGTTAAGAACATATAGACAGATCATATGGCCAGGACGCATATCATTTTCCATTGTAAAGAAATGGCATCAACAATAATCATAATTTGGGAATAAAGAAGAAATGATCAAAGGCGTGCCCCACAATAACTATGTGTACAAACCTGTACAGTTTTTCAAAGGTTTACAATAACTATGATCACAGATCTGTACAGTTTTCGTTTTAATGATATCATTAAAAGTATTATTAATATCGAAAATGCATTCAATATAACTGCAGTAAGCATTTTAATGGTTAGATCTTAAATAGTTTTAATCCAAAAATTAACGATAAGAGCTATCCATTGAGCTGCAGAACATTTAATGCTGTTGCAGTAGGCATTAACATGCCTACTACAGTCACATTGAATACTGTGAAGCAAACTGAGTATTGATCGTCTATCAAATACAGGGGCAAGGCGTGGGGGACGGTGGGGGTGGGCAAAGGAGCAAAGCAACACTACTAGCGAAGGTAGGGTCAGAATCTATTGATTCGGAAGCATATGTAGTTTAGCATGCTTATCAACAACTACATGGAGTAAAGGACCCGATAGCCGGTCTAGTCCATAAGGTTAGCCCTTGGTTTAGTCCATTCTTGAATGGTCCATTCTTGAATGTTTAGCGGAAGGGAGGGGCAGTATGTTAATGTTCAGCGGAAGGGATGAGTGGATGTCTTTGAAATTTTTCTTGGAGTCACCGTTTATGCAGTGGCACCGGGGCTGGAAGTAGAGGGAGACTACAACGGCTGTAACATTGAGTAGGTACAGTGGCTAATGAGTGAAGATTGCAGACGGAAATAAGAGTTTCTGTGAAACAAATTGGGGAATTTCTACAGTACATTGTACTGTAATTATCTTGAAATGGAAGTATTCAAATGCTGGCAAGGAAGGCTGTCTATGATGCAGTTACTTATAAAGCTGGTTGTATTGTTGGGATGGCTGTGTACTATTGGTTTAGCACAGTTTGAATTAAGTGAAACAGTCACAGGTTCAGCTAGTTTTAACGATTTAGGAATCACTTGCATAGGCAATGTAGCGGTTTTTATTACAACTATATTAAGAGGAAGGCTCGATCGGGAGATGGGTGCCAGAGATGTTCTGGCCAGCCTGAGAGGTCCAAAACTGAAGCACATAAATGGGTTTGGACTCACCACATGTAAGAATAGGGAATACAAAGATGCTTCTGCCGTCATGCTGTCAGCCCACCGGCCCAATTCTTCGATCAACCAATTCATGAAGTACATCTCCTATGCATATGATCTGCAATCTATCTGGATGCAATACCTTCCTCTAGAATCTGCACAAGTCAGTGTGGAGATCTGTAATTGCAGTGCTAATTGCAGATGCATTGTATTCTGTACAGTGGAAGAAATCACTATCATGCTTGCTCGTCGGCTGCCAGGAACACTAAAAAGACTGTCTGATTCGATGTGCCTACTCCCATCTCTGGATTGCCTGAGAAATGGCTGCCATGGTTGCCACCATGGCATGTTGCATGTGGAGGAGACTCATGGAGGGCAGAGAATGCGAGAGGGGGACTCCATGGTGGAATCCCCTGCTGCAGTCTGTGATGTGATCTCTGGGAGATCCACTGATCAAGAAGAACGCATGTGTATCTGCATTCCATTGCATCCAGCTAGTGATGATGAATGGACAAGGATGCTGATAAGATCTTTCAGGTGTAAGGATAAGGCAGGAAGAGGAGTGAGAGTCATGGCTTCGGATGCCCTGGAAAATTACATGGGGAAGTGTGGAATATGCTCAGCACTAGAAAAATACAGCCCTGCAACTATATTAGTACCAAGGTCAGCAGAAGTATACATAAACCTTAAACTAACTGGCTATTTCGGAGTGGATGGTTTCTCTAGCTCTCTAGTAGCAAGAAGGGCCATAAGAGATTACCTTGTGGACAGTACAGGAACTGGGTTTGTTGCCAATGCCTTTGTAAACAAAGCTCTGGTCAAGTCTAATGCAGATAACACTAATGTTTGCCAAGTGCTGAACTTTACATCATCATTTCTAAGTTTGAGGACCTTATCGCTTATGACCGGTTGTATCAACTTGATTTCCTCTATTGGTTGGGGTTTACTTGTTGCATTTGAAGGAGATGGTAGAAAATGGTATGAAATACATTCCATGCCACCCTCTGAACGTAGAATTGTTGTAATAATGACCGCTATTGGTATTGCTTTGTGTATGGACTGCTTGCATTTGTATTTCAGCAGATTTGAGCATAATCAGAAAGTGCCTCCTATGCTCTGGGCAGTGATGGTTTTGGAAATAATGTGCATTATATGTGGCAGCTCATTAGCAGGAGTTGTGGGTATAAATGTTTTTGGGAAATGGATTTATAGTGCTCTGCAAGGCTTGGTTTGGGTGAAGTGGGGAATTGGCAGTTATCTTCTATGTGAGTATTCACCAGAATTTGATTACAAAGTGTCTGGTTTGCCTTTCCTTGCCAATAGTTATTCTAGGTGGACTGACAATGGGATTCTTGTATACTCTTCTGCATTCTTGCTTAATGCTATCTTAGCTGGAGTTAGGGGGAGGTGGGATTACTCCACAGCCACTAACTAAAGATCTGCAAGAATAATACAAAAGCTGTTGGCCTAAACATAAAGTCGATGCTTATTATTATGCAGCCTCAAGCAACTGGAGATAGTGCATTTAATGAATAGATTAGCTTTGAATGGATTATTTTGTTTCATTAATCTATCATATTTTCAATGGATACAAATATCATTTTTTCAATGGATGAAAGATTTTTTATACAATAGAGATAATCAAATAAGTTAATGCTATAAGATGAGGTTTATTCAAAAATTACTTTAACTAAGAAAAAATGAACATGTTTAAAATGGGTTAGGAAAAATCAACATTGTTAAAATAAGTTAGTTTAAAATTTTGGTCAGGAACTGATATACACCTTTACTTAATGTTAACTGAGCCTGAAAAATAGAACTTCACCATGGTCTTTAACTAAGAAAAAATGAACATGTTTAAAATGGGTTAGGAAAAATCAACATTGTTAAAATAAGTTAGTTTAAAATTTTGGTCAGGAACTGATATACACATTTACTTAATGTTAACTGAGCCTGAAAAATAGAACTTCACCATGGTCTTGACTGTAGAACATGTAAGTTTTTCCAAGGAATTTTAATAGATTTGTCTAAACAGGCGATGAATTTCTGCCTCTTTCCAACTGGTTTTTGCACGTTTTCGGCCATGAATCTTCATGGATTTTGTTTCAAAACGCCCCAAAACACTGTCAGATCTTATAGAGTGTAGGTGCTAGGGGTTTTCATGTCATATGATTTCATTCTATCTGTAAAATCAGGCAACTAAATTACAGATTTTGCCCTTTAAATTCATCTGATTCCGGCGGAAAATCTTCCGGAAAGTCAAAATTGTCCCCTGTTTAGGCTCCATTCTTAATACTCATGGTATATTGTTATTACTATCAAGGATTCATGTAAGTTTTCAAAGCCATAAACATATTTCAAGGAGTTAAAAAAAAGGTTAATGTAAGTTTTTAAAGCCATAAACTTAATTCAAGGAGTTAAAAAAAGTGTTGAACTAAATTTCATTCAAATAGGATCTATATTTTAGAAAATTACTTGAACTATATATATATTTATATTGAGCATTTCAAATATAAAACTATATTGCATCAAACACACAAGAATACACCATAGATCAATGTTATCAACATGTATTATGTAAATAAGATGATAGATGTGAAGGCTAATGGAAAATACAAAATAGAGTTGTTAAGATTATCTCTCCTCCACCATATCCTGTCAAAGTGTTGCATTTTCTTGTGTGGTAGATGACTCTTCAAGAGGAGGATCATCATCAACAATGATAAACTCTAAGACGAGTGCATTAAGATCCCTAGTATTGATACTTTGTAAGTAATTGGACAATTTCAATGCACTATACATGCCCAATATTGGGACATATGAGACCTATGTGTTGGACATGCACAAAAACTATGCATAAATTAGGATACATGTCTTGTTAGTATTGGACACTTAGGCCATGAGTGTCTCAACTATCCAAAATAATGTCACATTTCATGTAATAACAATGTATTGCATTTCACTCCCACTTATTTAGGAACACTTACAGGAAGAAGAAAAGGGCAAGGTGCAATTCTATAAAGTCATTGATTAAGTGCAATGCATATTTATGAAAGCATCAGGAAAAGTTGAGTTTCACAAATTCAAAAGATTACATTGCTAGGAATGAATGAAAGTGTTTCTCTAGTAAAGTTAAGTGTTGGAGATACTTGAAAATTAAATACCGAGTTGCTTCCTAAAACTTGGAAAAAGTTCAGAAACATGGTGTTGGAAGAACACTATTGAAACAAAAAATAGAATGGTTGAAAATCAATTAAGTATTAAAATGGTGTGTTTATGGCAATAGTACCAAAGTGCGGATTGGCAAGCTGACATTGATGACCCAAAATAAATGAGCATAAGAAAGAAGCGTGTTCCTAATATATCCACAACAACATTGTGTGGAGCTTAGAGCAAAGTAATTTGAGATTCAAGAAAATGATCAATAACCAAAATAATTTGCAATTTGGCATCAACAAGGAAGGGTGATGCTTAAATGTAAAATGTTGACTGAAGTTGTGAGACATGCTAGAGGTAGATGTTATAGATAAATAAGATAAGATAACTTTATTATTATCCAACAAATAACCATATAAGATAAAGATAGAGAAGATATGAGAACACAATGAAAATTGAAAAGCATAACTTTATTACTATCTAACAGATAACCTTATAGGATAAGATAGAGAAGATTTGAGAACAAAATGAAAAGTGAAAAGCATGGGATCAATAGGCCAAGTCATCATTCTATTTTTGAAAAAATTATCTTATATTAACATAGATATATTTACAAACAAAAATCAAAGGCGTAAAGGTATATACAATGGAAAATCATATCATCTTAGTGCCACTATAGAAGAAAGAAAATATGAATATGTTGACACATCTCAATTTTAGCATCTCTAATCAATAGTTATCCTTTAGGAAAAAATTGCATACATACCTCTGCCTTCCAATTGCCAAAAAAAATACGGAAAACAACAATTGATCTAATAACCAAAAAACATGCTTGCATCTTAACCTTTTTTAGTGTAAAGCATTGATTCAAAGGCAATGCCAATTGCTTGAAAAACAAAGAGAACTAGATATTAAAAGTCATCCAAAAAAAGAGAAACTCTCTAATACACCTTCCCATGAAACAACATTATGAGTTGATTTTGAATGTAATGCCAACCATCCTTGGCAAATCTACAACCCAAAAAAATATGTTTCATTGTCAGCCGTATGCAACAAACTAAGGAAAACTCATCTTTTACTTCACCTTTTTCCAAGAAGGCCTTGGTTGGAAACCTCTTATAGATGACCAACCAAACAAAGGCATACACATCTTAACTAAGGTGCATGGACCATAGACTATGTAACATGCAAATCGACCTATTCTCTAAGTTGGAAGCAGTCCATTGAACACTGAAAACAAGTGTATAGACTATGTAACATGCAAATCGACCTATTCTCTAAGTTGGAAGCAGTCCATTGAACATTGAAAACAAGTGTTGGGATATTCTTTTTTTTAGCCAAACCATTAACTTTACTTACCAAACTCCCACACATAATCAATCCAAGAAAACTCATCTTTTACTTCACCTTTTTCCAAGAAGGCCTTGATTGAAAACCTAACAAAGACCTACACATCTTAACTAAGGCCTTGATTGGAAAACCTCTTATAGATGACCAACCAAACAAAGACCTACACATCTTAACTAAGGTGCATGGACAATAGACTATGTAACAGGCAAATCCACCTATTCTCTAGGTTGGAAGAAGTCCATCGAACATTGAGAACAAGTGTTGGGATATGTTTTTTCTAAGAGTCAAACCATTAACTTTACTTACCAAACACCCACACATAATCACTCCACAGATGGGGCCACATGTCAATGTTCAACTTGAAAAAGTCCTATGGAGGAATCATTCCAACCATGTCTGAAATAGCAATTTCAGAAACAAGTTTGACCTGTTTTTATTAAAATTGGCTGGAAAAACGAGACGTTTTAGTTGTCTTCTATCCTACTCCATTTAATAGCTCTTAGCAAACCAAAAAAAAAAGATGATACTGGACAAAGATTGCATCTGCAATCCAGTGCATCAAGCAGGGAATGATCACTGGAAAAATATGCTAAATGGTGGAAACACAAGCCGAACCAGAGAGGAAGAAGCTACAATGTTATATCATTGGACAAGTCCACCCGGCTGTCCACTCTCCAATTAATAAAATTGGGTAGATTCCTTCTATAAGAGGGAACAACTTACAACGTATAGAGGAGGAGGAAACGCGAATGATGACTGGACACAGATGCTAAAGGTGGAAAGACAAGCCGAACAAGAGAGGAAGCAGCTACACTATTATATCATTGGACGAGTCCACCCGACTGTCCACTCTCCCATTAATCAAATTGGTAGATTCCTTCTATAAGAGGGAAAAACTTACAGCGTATAGAGGAGGAGGAAACGCCCTTACTGGTACAAACGTGAAAAGTGAAAAAAAGAAAGTGATTAGTGGTTAAGTGAGTTCACTAAAGAAAGTATCACCCTCTAATTCTTCGGTGGCATTAAAGAAGGTTAACAATAAAATTTAGATGCGCTGTTTAAGAATGAAATTAGATATTAAAGTCAATGGAATCACGACTATCTGTAGACCAACATGGCTTGTGCAACTTCGCTTTATAAGTTATCAGACTTAATATTGATGCAGTCAAAGAGGAGTAATAAGAGAATTTGTGAACGAAAGCATACCCTTCAGATTGTATTTTGAAATGGCTGTACTAGGAGATTGGCAAGGAAGGCCATACATGATGCATTTTTTGTTTATAAAGTTGCTTGTATGGTTGGGATTGTTCTGCAATATTGCTTTAGGACAGCTCCAGCTAAGTGAAACCTTAACAGGTTCTGTCAGTTTTCCTGACGTAGTAATTACATGCATAGGCAATGCAGCAGTTTTTTTTACAAGTTTATTAGTAGGAAGGCTTGATCTGGAGATGGGTGCCAGGGATGCTCTGGCCACCATAAGAGGTCCTAAATTGGAGAACATAAATGGGGTTGGACTGACAACATGTAGCATTGGGGATGCTTCTGTTGTAATGTTGTCAAACCCCACCCCCAATTATTCCATCAAGCAATTCATGAAGTATATCTCCACTGCCTATCATGTTCATTCCATCCTGTTGCAGTGCCAAACTTTAGAATCTATACAAGTCACTGAAGAAAGCTGTATTTGCAGAGCGACATGCAAATGCACTGCATTCAGGACTGTAGAAGAGATCACAATCATGATCGCTCGTAGAATGCCTGGAACTCTAAAGAGACTGTCTGATTCCATGTGTCTACTTCCATGTCTGAGTTGCCTAAGAAATGGCTGTCATGGCTGCAACCAGGGCCTGTTGCATGTTGTGACCCAGAGATTGGCAGAGGGTGACTCTATGGTGGAATCTCCTGCTGCAATCTGTGAAATACTTGATATTTTTCCGGAATCCCCCATCCTAAATGAACACAATTGCATCTGCATTCCAGTGCATCAAGCAGTGAATGATGACTGGACAAAAATGCTGATCAGATCTTTGAGGTCTAAAGATAAGGAAGACAGGGAAGTCAGAGTCATGGCTTCGGATGCCCTGGAAAATTACATGGCTCAAAGTGGAAAGTGCTCAGCTCTAGTAAAATACAGCACTGCTTCCTTAATATTGCCAAGATTCACAGAAGTTTTAGTGAACTTTGTTCTGACTTTCTGGTTCAGAGTTGATGGTTTTTCTAGCTCTGTGGTAGCGAGGAGGGCAATACGAGATTATCTTGTTGACAGTAAAGGAAGTGGGTTTGCTGCCAATGCATTTTTAACTGAAGCCCGGGTCAATTCTAATGCTAATAACACCCATGTTTGCCAAGTTCTGACCTTTAGAGGTAGTCTTCTAACCCTCAGAACCTTGTCGTTTATAGTGGGTTCTGTCAACTTGATTTGCTCAATTAGTTGGGCCGTGCTTATTGCGTTTGAAGGAGGCGCTGGAAAATGGTATGATACGCAGTCCATGCCACTCTCTAAAGTCAGAGTTGTTGTGATACTGGCAGCCATTGGTATTGCTTTGTGCTTGGACTGCTTGCATGTGTATCTGAATAGCATTAGTGATGGATTTAGTTGGAAAAAGATTCCTATGCTATGGGCAGTGATTGTTCTAGAGATAGCATTCATTGTATTAGGCAGCTCAATAGCAGGATCTTTGGGTGTAAAGGGTTTTGGGCATAAAGGGTTTTGGGTATATAGTGCTCTGCAAGGGCTGGTTTGGGTGAAGTGGGGAGTTGGCAGTTATCTTCTCGGTGAGTATTCTCAAGAATATGCTTTCAGTGAGTCTTCGCTAGAATATGATTCCAGATCCACTGACCGCGGTGGAGTCCTAGTGTACTCCTCTTCATTCTTGCTCAATGCTTTCTTGGCTGCAGTTCGGGGCAAGTGGAAATACTCTCCAACCAGCTAACGAAGATCAAGCCTCTCAGTTTTTTTGTTTGGCTTCTTTGTTAATATTATGGAAGCTCCAGGTTGAAAGAATATAATTCGCTGCTTCATTCAAAAGCAGAAATATGTTGTGTGAGAGGTTGCTGAAGCAAAAAGACTGCAAACAGAGTTGTCAAAGGCACTAAGTAGTAGAAACATATGTGGTGAAGCCCAAAAGGACTGGATAAATATCTTCTAAATATATGTTAATTTTTTCCAAAACCCATTTAAATCTTTAAAAAGAACGTGTTTAGATGTTTTCTGTTGGAATATTTTTTGGTGTGTGAGAGCAATGTAAAAGTAAAACCTATTTGTTTGTACAACATTATTTTTTAAGAAGAAACCATGAAAGCAGAAGAGGTTGAACAGACAGTGGTCCATCCAGTCTTCCACTGCTGGAATCTGTGAACATTGTTACCGAATTATAGAGATGGACCAGGCAACAAGGGGATGACGGGAGATTGAAGAAGAAAGAAATAGAAATTGGAATTCTGAGATAGATGGGCTCCAGGAAAGACACTGAAGCAGAGCCATGAGTGGAGCAATGTTGGCATCTCTGTGAAAGTCCTCGGACTGAGATCTCTCGGTAGAAGTTGTGATGAAGGTGTTTTTGAGAGTTTTCACTGTGTTAGATGAACAGTGTGGCTATGTGGGGGCTCTGAAAATCTTGTAGATGATGAGCCTCCATTCCACTCCCTCTGCTAAAGTGTTTGTGTTCAAAGGCAGTGTAAGAGACAAACAGGAACCTTGGGTGTGCATCACTGCATGAATCATTCTACTTTAAGCCAATTTAGGAAATTATATCCTCCTGGTAAAGCAACTATAAGTCATATCAAATGTAAGTATCTCAACAAAAACCCTTGTTTGCTTTTTTGGCTTGGACTAAGAAGTCTTGATTTCTACATGAAGGCAATGATCTACTTCATTCACAGTTTTAAAGGTTTTATTTTCAAATATGTTGAGATATTAATAATTTTAAGTTTTCCTTTAAGTGGACCTTATTTTGAAAATGTTTCTATTTGTTTTGGTTCTTCTAATAGCTTTAAATTTTTAATCCCACATTTAAAGTGTTTCTCTAACAACTCAAGAAATTATAAGCCAAATGAATCAAACAGAGTGCGTTGCCATAAATATATAAGTTATTCATAACTGATCTTTTCACATATACTCACGAAAAAGACATGTTTTTAATTCTCCCACATTTCCCGTATATCATGCACATATCATATGCACATATCATATGAAAGTTTCATGGAAAAAAGTTTGAACTTCTCCCACATTTCCTGTATATGAATATACCAGCAAAAAGTTATTTATCATACACACATCATATGAAAGTTTCATGAAGAAGACAAGTTTTGAACTTCTCCCACATTTCCTGTATATGAATATACCAGCAAAAAGTTATTTTGATATTTAAAGTCCTTGTTTTATTCCTGGAAAATGAACCAGACATGATCTATTCACATATACCAACCAAAAAAATTGTTATTCAAAATTTTAGACAAGTTTTGGACTTTTCCCACATATCATATTGAAGTTTCATTCCTTGAATATGTACCAGTCTTGATCTATTCACATATACCAACAATGAAGATTTACCAGTTTTTAATATTCATATATACCCCCCCAAAAAAGTGTTTTTTTCTTATTTAAAGTCTTTGCTTTAGTAATTGCATTCTTCTAAAATCATAATGAAGGCAGGTTTTGGACTTCTGCCAGACATCATATGAAAGTTTCATTCTCTGATGATGTACCAATGCAGTGTAGTGTTACACGTAAGGTTGGAAATGATCATGTGTTACAAACCAGGTTGGAAATAATCATATGGGCCTTTTATTCTTTTTGTTGTAAGCAACGATGATCCTACTACATCCAAATGGATTTGATTCTTATATTGTCATAAACTACCAAAAATATTTTGTAACATTTCTTTCTAAAAAGAGTAATTTTGACCATTTAACTTCTGACTTTAACTTCTGAATTGTATGCATTGTTTATGCACTATTTTCCATGATAACTTTGTTTATATGCCAAACATGTTGAAAAAAAGTGCTCAAGGGTGTAAATGAGTGCAAAAATAGGTATATAAAACTCACAGCCCACCAGCTGAAAATGAGGTCCAAATTATATTCAAATGCACACGCACACCTAAAAATAGTCTCTTTATGAAATTTTGCCAATTGGACACCATTTCAAGCTCTGTTGCCAATTGGACCATTTGTGTTATGTGCAAGATAATTTGAGATAATGTCACACTTCATGTGACATCAAATAATCATCCAAAGGACTACAAACATTTTGTGACTAGTCATTAATACCTTACAAGAATGTTAATATCTTACCAAAATATAAGGAGTTGTGCCTTGAAGAGAGATTTTTTTTTAAAAAGAGTCATAGTCAAAATTTTAAGGAGTACAATGAAGAAAAGGCCTTTGCTAAAAAACAAAGGGAAAAGGGAAGAAGATTGAGAAAAATAAGGATCGTAAGGAATCCAAGACTTATTTTATGTGTTGAGAGGTAGGATATTTTGCTAAAGATTTGTTTGGCAAAAGAAAGGGGATGCTTATCAAGCCAAAAGGAAAAAACATGACAAGGTTGAACAATTATTCATGGAAAGTGTGAAGGATAAATACGAACTTATTTTTGAACAATTATTCATGGAAAGTGTGAAGGATAAATACGAACTTATTTTGTGTGTGGAAAGGTAGAATATCTTGCTAAGGACTGTTGGCACAAGAAAGGGGATTCTTGTCAATAGAAAGGGAAAAAACATACAAACAATGCATTAAAACAAGAGAAGGTTGAACAATTATTTATTTTAAGTGTGAAAGATAAATACAAGTATTCTTGGTTCCTTGCTTTTGGGTGTTCCTAAGTCTAGACATGCAACATAAATTAATAAATTGTTCTTCATGTTTGGAGATAAAGGAATGTTAGAAATTCTGAATTTTGTAGAGCATAGCTCTGATACTATGCTAGATTTGTTTTGCAATGGATTAATTACATTCTTTAAGTATCTGGTCACCACTATAGAATGTTGATACCATTCGTTGAGAGAGCATAAGCAAAACCGGTTATTATGTTAAATAATAACAAATTATATTAGCCATTTAGATCAATTACAAAGTATAAAATGATCACTTAACAAACTTAATGAAATAAAAGTAATGAAACAAAAAGTAAAATTAATGAAACGAAAATAATGTATTCAAAGCTAATCTGTTCATTAACTGCACTTATTTCCAGTGAATTGGGGCTAAGCATGGACTTTATGTATAGGCAAAACAGCTTTTGTATTATTAAAATTCTTACAGATCTTTAGTTAGTGGTTGTGGAGTAATCCCACTTCCCCTAACTCCAGCTAAGATAGTATTCAGCAAGAATGCAGAAGAGTATACAAGAATTCCATTATCAGTCCACTATTGGCAGGAAAAGGCAAACCAGACACTTTGTAATCAAATTGTGGTGAATACTGACAGAAAAGATAACGGCCAATTCCCCAGCTCACCCAAACCAGGCCTTGCAGAGCAGTATATATCCATTTTCCTAAGACATTTATACCCACAACTCCTGCAAATAAGCTGCCACATATAATGCACATTATCTCCAAAATCATGACTTCCCAAAGCATAGGAGGTACTTTCTGATTATGCTGAAATCTGTTCAAATACAAATGTAAGCAGTCCATGCCCAAAGCAATACCAATAGCGGTCATTATTACAAAAATTTTAAAGTTCAGAGGGTGGCATGGAATGTATTTCATACCATGTTCTACCATCTCCTTCAAATGCAACAAGTAAACCCCAACCAATAGAGGAAATCAAGTTGACACAACCTACCATAAATGATAAAGTCCTCTGGCTTAGAAATGATGATGTAAAGGTCAGCACTTGACAAACATTGGTGTTATCTACATTAGACTTGACCAGAGCTGTGGTTACAAATGCATTAGCAACAAACCCAGTTCCTGTACTATCCACAAGGTAATCGCTTATGGCCTTTCTTGCTACCAGAGAGCTAGAGAAACCATCCACTCCGAAATAGCCAGTTAGTTTAAGGTTGATATATATTTCTGCTGACCTTGGTACTAATATAGTAGCAGGGCTGTATTTTTCAGTGCTGAGCATATTCCGCGCTTCGCCATGTAATTTTCCTGGGCATCCGAAGTCATGACTCTGACTCCTCTCCCTGCCTTATCCTTACACCTGAAAGATCTTATCAACATCTTTGTTCACTCATCATCACATGCTGGATGCAATGGAATGCAGATACACATGCGATCTTCTTGATCAGTGGATCTCCCAGAGATCACATTACAGAGTGCAGCAGGGGATTCCACCATGGAGTTCTCCTCTCTCAATCTCTGCCCTCCATGAGTCTCGTCCACATACAATAGGCCATGGTGGCCACTGGCAACCATGGCAACCATTTCCTGGCAGCCGACGAGCAAGCCTGATAGTGATTTATTCCACTATACAGAATACAATGCATCTACAATTAGCACTGCAATTACAGATCTCCACACTGACTTGTGCAGATTCAAGAGGAAGGTATTGCAGATCATATACATAGATGATGTACTTCATATATTGGGTGATCAAAGCATTGGGCCGGTTGGCTGACAGCATGACGGCAGAAGCATATTTATATTCCCTATTCTTACATGTGGTGAGCCCAAACCCATTTATGTGCATCAGTTTTGGACCTTTCAGGCTGGTCAGAACATCTAAGGCACACATCTCCCGATCTAGCCTTCCTCTTAATATAGTTGTAATAAAAACCGCTACATTGCCTATGCAAGTGATTCCTAAATCGTTAAAACTAGCCTAACCTGTGACTGTTTCACTTAATTCAAACTGTGCTAAACCAATACTACACAGCCATCCCAACAATACAACCAGCTTTATAGTTAACTGCATCATAGACAGCCTTCCTTGCCAGCATTTGAATACCGCCATTTCAAAATAAATATAATGTACTGTAGAAGTTTCCAAAATTTTTAACAGAAACTCTTATTTCCGACTGCAATCTTCACTCAATAGGCACTGTGCCCACTCAATATTAGAGCTGCTGTAGTCTCCTGCTTCCCGCCCCGCTGCCACTGCCAAAACGGTGACCCCAAGGAAAATATCAAAGATATCGACCCATCCCTTCCGCTAAACATTAACATTCTACCCTTCCCTTCACTAAACATTGAAGAATGGGCGAAACCAAGGGCTAGCCTTAGGGACTAGACCGGTGATTCTGTCATTTACTCCATGTAGTTGTTGATAAGCGTAGGCCTACTAAACTATATATGCTTCTAACTCAACAGATTTTGACCCTACCTTCCCTATTGGTGTTTCATGCTCCTTTGCCCACGCCCCTGTATTTGCTATTCGCATTCTCGGCATTGGTGATGCTTTTAATGGCGTCATTGAAGCGATTACTGTACAGGTCTGTGATCATAAGTAATTGTGAACCTTTGAGCAGAAACTGTACAGGTTTGTAATCACGGTAACTGTGGGGCACGCCTAAGGCCTTTGATCATTTCTTGTTTATTCCCAAATTATGATCATTGTTGATAGAAAATTTAGAAAGATTTTCCTTCCTGTTTTTTAATTTTTAATGGTAAGTCGAGGGAGAGTTCGATTGTCCTGGGTCCCATTATGGAATTCATCCAACGCAAGAGATGTTCTTTACATTGGAAAATGGAGATGTTCTAATCTCTACACTATTTTGCATCTTTTCAGACAAGTTTGGTCTGAATCCAGCAACACTATTTGTTGAAAATGAGATTTTCAGTGTTAAAATTGCAATTTTTATTGCAGAAATGGATTCAGACCCTCATTACCTTAGATTACCTTTGAGGCACCCAGATTATGCAATTCCAATCACTGAAAACTACCCTCTGAACAATTTTCACAGAATTTTGACCAAAAAACTCACAGGATTTTAGGTGCAAATGGTCTAGAGTTTAGCTTACATGATTTGGGTCATAGCCAATGGAATTTGAGTACGTTTTGTCAGTCATGGAGCATTTTTCATATTCATGTGGGAAATACATTTTCTACAATCTAGTTGAAAACTTGTCATTCATTCATATTCATGTGGAGAGGTATGTAATGATTGGTATCCTCATGTCTGTAACATAATATCCTCATGGGAGTGGGGGAGTGGGTGTAAGGATGTCATGGGAGTGGGGAGTGGGTGTAAGGATGTGATCAATGTGCCATGTATAGTAGGTATTTTGTATAGTTTTTCATTTTGTTAAAATATCATTTTTTGTAAGGCTTTTGTATTTAATGAAGGAACATAATGGATTTTATAAAAGTAGTTCAGTTTAGTAGAATTCAAGAAAGGAATTGAAATCCTTGGTTGGAATTGAAATAAAATGCGGTCAATGCCAATAAGAAAAAAGAGGTTCCAAAGTAGGAGGTTATTGCAACTAGGAAGCTATGAACTAGATCCAGATAAGTAATCAACCGAGATGAGAAATACACAATGGAATATTTGGAAACCAACATTTAGCTTGGTGAAGGACTAAGAATGATCAAGTTTGACTCTAATTATATTGGGAATCAAATTTGGTGTTTTCATTTGGTATGTTGAGTGCATGATTGAAGCTTGAAAAATGAAATTTTAAGTGTGAAAGGGGCAAATAATGAAGGCATGCCTTAATGAGCCATACTATGCAATTATTGTTCTTATAATCACGTCATTGAACAACCATTATGGGCATGCAATGCATCTTGTCAAAACCACACTTACCCACAGATCATAGCAACATTTGAAATCATAGGAAACCACATAATACACATTACTTTCACGATGTCCACAACACCTAATTTACCTCATCACTACAATCATTTGGCTATACATAGCTTATCCTTCTATAGGTTGATTCAATACCAACTCATATTCATGCATATATAAACAATTTTGTACCTTGAATACTAGGTTTATTTTTACCATGCCTCACATCTATTATACATTTACAACATAGTTTTGAGTTGGTATCCATGTACCGACTTTCCACTTTTTACTTTGCATGTTAAATGAACTCGCATATTTATCATCATCCTAACATATAACCATAAAAATAATATCCCAAAATACATAAACATATCCATATGTCCACATATCAAGTGTCTCTTTAGTTTGACTTGTCTAAATAGAAGATAAACAAAATAAATATTAGGACAAGTGATAATATAGTTCTAGAGACATAATGTCAAATGTGGGGCATTACATACACCAACACTTCAAGAAACTTCGTCGTGAAGTTATGTTCATCCATAATATAAGGAAATCCATGACATAAGAGTCTTTGTATTTCTTCAAAATACCAATTGTAGCACATTGCTTCTTTAACCATGGTCAGAATCGTATCTCATGAGTGGTTCTCTACTTAGCAATTATTTTATTAAAATCTAGAAAATTTAATTAAGTCATGCATACAATCCCTCCTTGGTTTTCTTAATAATTATTTCCAATTTATATTTATTTATTGTGCATTCTTCTATCTTGAATTTGATTGATGCTCATGAGATTAGCACACAAAAGTTTACCATGCTTAGTAACATTTACTAAAATATTGCTAAATGATCACTATGTAATGTATTTACCTCGTGGTTTCTTTAGTCGTTGATATCAATAAAGTTCTTCTCCTCTAAGTTATAAATATTTGATCTCCATAAGGAAAATGTTGGGTATCATATCATTTCATTCATAACCTAGAGGTTACTCATGCTTCTTTTCAACCAAACATATGCAAAACAATCTTATGCGTAAGGAGCATTATGTTGACACATGGGTTTTCTAGCATATGTACTAGTATAAGGGTCCATTCAAATCTACATTTGCTTCTTCTCAAGGTCTTATTTCCTCACAATATACTTTGTAAGCTTTCATAGTTACACTATTACACCCATATGATCCATGACATCTCTAGTCTCTAACTCCTTGGATAAACTCTAGCACCTTCAAGTTCCTTTCCTTTACTATGAAAGCGGTTTTTAACAATGTGAAGAATGTTGTCCTCATTTATCATTAGAGTTTTCAATAAGGTTCCTTCATAGTTAAAATCACCTTAGTGAACACCACAAGTGTGGTTACATCAACTGACACTTTACAAAATGAGTGAGCCTATTCGTGTAGCTCGACCCTCCTATAAGAGACATCACAATGTGTGCACAATAATCCACATCACTCCATATTCTTATAGTGATTCCCTTATCTTTATCAACTCAATTCTAGGTTTAAATGAACTTCCCATTATCGTGCCTACTCAAAAACTACAAGAATATTAAACTAAACATAAGAAACCACTATAGTGTTCAAACATTAGTGTAATGAAGATAATGATCAAATACAATACATCCACAATGACTATTGTGTCAAATATTATTAAATTGCTTAAATTATAGCTTTGAGTGAGTAAATTTCCTTTTCCTTTTATATAGGAGCGAGATTGATCTCTTCCAATCCAAGCCATTTAAAAAAAAACATTTTACAATATATAATAATAAAATAAAATAAATCTTCTACACCATAAACATACCATATTTCAAACATATAAAATATCATTCCTTATTTCAAAACATAAATGCATGCCTAACAGGTGAAGCATCCTCCTTGATGTAAATGTGGTGCTTGCATATGTCTGCGTGTATACCCTTTATATCTGTATAGTTCCAAGCAAAGGCTGCACTATGTTTTGTAATAATTATCAAGAGTTGTTCTTCTTTATTAGGATCTATATTTTTGCTGATCTTTCAATTTTGCCCTAGGGTAATTTAAACAATCTTGGTTTAAGGCTCTTTATCCTCTATATAAAACATTATTTGCCAAAGAGGTTCTGGCTTCAAATGACTCTTAGTCATCTCCCATTCTTCCTAAATTAATTAAAGAGGGTTAAATATTTTGCATAATTTTAAAACAATTTATTTTCACCTTTTAACTAAATCTAACTATGTTTATAATTTTTTTAATTGTAAATAATAATTATAAAGTAATTAGTTTATTAAGTTTAACTTTGATATATTCATGTCTAATTTTTTATTTTCATCGTAGATACTCTATTCTATTTATTGTTAACTCTTAGCCAACTTTCATAGGTTGTCACGGAAAAGATAGTACATTTTGGATTCAAGAGTGTTTTTGAATAGCAGGTGATCTTAAAGGCATGTTTTAGTGGTGAGAGAGGAGCTGCAATGTGATTTCTCAGCTACAAAAGGAATGGAAAGTATACTCGGCCACAAAGACTAAGTATTTTTAGGAAGTTTGCGAAGGCGGGTGAGTGTTGGTTCTGTCTATTCCATCCATAATGTATAATTTACGGACCCCAAAACTAAACCCCAATATTGTTTATCTGTTGTTTTCCAACGCTGCTGCTTTCCAGTGTTATGTGAGTTGCTCGATTGAAAAGGAGTCCTCCTACTATGCGTGCACTTGGCTCAATGGATTTCTACAAAAACCATGCCTATTCTCTCATTATACTCGTCAAGACTAAGGATTTTAGGAAGTTTGCGAAGGCAGCTGAGTGTTGGTTCTTTCTATTCCATCCATACTGTATAATTCATGGACCCCGAAACTAAACCCCAATATTGGTTATCTATTGCTTTTTGGTGTTATGTGAGCTACTCGATTGAAAAGGAATCCTCCTACTATGTGTGCGTTGGGCTTAATGGATTTCTATGGAAACCATGCCCATTCTCACCTTATATTAGTCAATTCAATGTAATTTCAAAAACAAAAAAGGCAAATCCAACGTAATTTAAAAAAAAATTATATTTGTGGAACAGAGTTCATAGCATTCTCTCATGCCAGATCAAACGACTTAATTTAAAACCGATTCAAAATGTTGACATGTGTGATCGACGAGAAAGGTGTAGTCTATCAAATGTCCACATGTGTCATATGTAGCTCCTTAGTGTTTCAACACTTGTACTGTTAGAGTTTACTGATCTCGCTGCTCTCGTGCTCTCTATATGGCTACACCTGGGTGGATGAAAGCTTAGAGGACTGTGCTTAATTTTAACCCAACATTTCCTACGAACAATGGAACTATGGAGTGGAGATACATTGGGCTGCACTGTTGGAGCCTTCGTGCAAAATCCAAGCAGACTATGACCATAACTTTGCTTGCTCACCTGATCCAGTGGATTTTGGCACATCCAGGTGTCTCTGTATTGGAGATTATGTTTGGGATCATATATGAGGAAACTGCACAAAAAGTAAGTGGATCAAACTCTACAATGTAACACCTCAGTTTTGACCCCGTTTGCATTAAATGTATATGATGTAAATGTAACACCCCGATTTTGACCTCGTTTTCATTTAAATAATATGATGTAAATAATCATGGTGTGGAACTAGGAAAAAGCCCCACCATTGATTTAGTGTTTATGTTTCAACAATTAAGGTTGAGCCAATGGTATTTTATGCTAGCTAAACATTAAAAAGCTGGACATCATGTTAAATTTGCAATTTTAATTAAAAACCCACAGCTGGATATGTCAACGCAACTAAATGAGATGGGGGCATGATTTTTCCAAAGGATGAGGGAGTGGGGGATTGGAAGAGGGGGAAGAAAATCGAAATGGGCAAAGCACCATTTCTAGAAAAAACGTTTTTAAATTTTCTTGGGCAAGAAAACACCAAAAACGGCCACCTTTCCCTCACGCGGTAGCGTTTCACCTTCCCTCACGATTTTGGATTGGAAAAACCAATTCTGCATTCACGCAATACTGCATTCATGCAGTAGCAAGCAAGCAAAAATGATTCTGAGTCTGAACCTTTCACGAATTTCTCCTGTCTGGCGATTTGATTCCTTCACGTTTTGGGTTTTCCTTGTGTGGATTGTTTCTCTTCCCGTTTTGTCCCGTCTGTTAGTTGTTTTCCTAAACACGATTTCCCTGAATCCGATTTTGTGTGTCTTTAATTTGAATAACCAGCAAGCGTTTTCGTTTGGGTATTTTTGCAGCAGTCAGTTAAGCACCGGTAATGTTCATAAATTCGTAAATTTCTGTGTGTGTATGTAATCCCTGGGGTTTGCTACGTTTTGATAAATCCCAAGACTAAGGTCATTGTGTGTGCATCCACATTTGGCATCTGAATTGATTGAAGGAATGTAAATAGAGACTAGACTTGCTTGATAAACCTAGTGTGTGAAAGAACCTCACAGACCAATCTAGAAGGCTGGTTTTCTTCTTTGCATGCCCTGAATAATGTTAGTTTTTCAACATTTAAGCTAGCATTATGTTAAGATATTTTCACTGAGAGAATAACAAGCACAGCAATCACATAAGCACATCACAAGAGACAAGAGACACAAAGATTTTAGGAGGGGAAACCATAAATGGAGAAAACCCCTCAACTTCCTCTAAGATAGTATCACCACAAGATGTGATTCCAAAATAGTAAGATGACCTCCCAACACAACAGCAGCCTTCTGTCTTCTGTCAAGCCAAAGTATTTCCGTCTCCAAAGGTGCGCCACACTTGAGAGAGCAAGTGATGTTAGTCACAAGTGATAAATAGAGAGACTCTCACTCTCTATTTATATTCTTCCGTTGACTTGAA
>LPNX010717027.1:62345-72431 GCA_001517045.1 Pseudotsuga menziesii
TGTGATTGCATGGTCTCTGCATTCTGGATCTTCACATTCTTCAACTGGTTAAGTTTAGGTCATATTCTGATTTTGTTCTTCCCTTCAAATAGCTTGAAATTTTGGAAGACCTTCAACAGCTTTGCTTGCAATAGGTAGTGCACATGTGCAAGCCTTCTATGCCAAAGCTCATTTGGCTCTACTGTATCATGGATCAAGGCTTGTTCTGGATAGCCCTTCAATTTGTACAAGCCTCCTTCTTGTTCTCT
This sequence comes from Pseudotsuga menziesii, assembly GCA_001517045.1. NCBI lineage: Eukaryota > Viridiplantae > Streptophyta > Pinopsida > Pinales > Pinaceae > Pseudotsuga > Pseudotsuga menziesii. The sequence continues at coordinate 62,594 of LPNX010717027.1, forward strand.
AATCACTATCACATCATCGATAGTCTTTCCTTTTAGCCATATGATGACTTGACCATCTATGGATGCAATCCGCATTCCTTTTACATCAATGTTGAAATGGAGAGAAGGTTCTTCTTGAATCTTGGAACAAACAATACTTCTTTCATTGTTAGAGACTTACCAGAGTCTAGCTTGTATGAAGATTCCCCACTACCTTTTATTGGATATTGGTAGTCATCTCCTAGTTTCACCTTGTGAGGTGATTCATGTTCTAACAGTCTTACAAAGGATTCCTTGAATCCCGTCATATGTTTGGAAGCCCCACTGTCTATAAGCCAATCATCATTTCCATGAGTAATGTTACCTTTGAGAGCTTATATCAGAACATATTCATCCTTGCTTGAAGAATCTTCACTTTCATATCTGGATCTCTTTCTGGATGGTTCATCATCCTCTGCAGCATGAGCATGATGTCTTCTTTGGCCTCGTCTCCCTCTGAAACTGGAACCTCTATACTCATGTAGGTGTTCAATCCATTTTCTTCAGAGAGACCATATACTTCCAGGCTTGGAAGTTTCCAAGTTCCCCAATCTTGTCACCAAGCTGATGTGATATATCATATTGAAATGAGAACCTCAAATGGAAATAGCAAAGGATTAGATCTTAACGATTTGAGGTGTCCGTCCTTGTCCCGGAGTTCGCTGATCTAGGGTTTGTCGCAGAAACCCTAATTTTCAAAACTTGGAATATTTCAGATCGTATTGGATGAACAGATAGATCTCTTCAAATGGATCTGTTCAATGTACTCCTTTTCTGAAAACAGTGGAGGGAAGCTCCCGGAACAGGAAGCCCTAATTTTCTAATTTCTTCTGCAGAAATGCCTGTTACTGCTTCTGTGATATCTCCTAAATTACTGCTCCTATATGTCTGAAATTTCTCATTTAGGTAACCTCATATGTCCCTAATCCAACACCACATGTTTCATCAAAATTGGTTTCACCATTTGGGATTTATGATCCTTTTCCCAAGGAGACCTGTTACAGGACTGTTCATAACAGTGAAGTTGTACGACATTCCACGTGTCACTGGTTCATCTTCTGAGTCTAATATTCGGACCAAATAAAGTAAAGTCTGTTCCCTTTCTAGAACATCTTCAAGAATTCCATTTGGACCTCTGTAGCCCAAGATATTGCAGATCTCCCCAGGTGTCCTGTTTATGGATGATTTCTGGAAGAGGAAGGAGCCCTAACTTAGAGAGATCATATCTCCCAGAATATAGCGAATCTGAGGATCATTTTTGGACACAGTGTTCATCAGGATTTGATCTTCACTCCCTGCAATTTTTATCTTCTGAGACTTCTCCAATCTCGGAATATATCGACTGTACAAAAACTTAGCAGTTTTAGTATTTAGGGTTTCTCCTAGCTCAGGGTCAAACTAGGGTTTGACTTTCCCGGAGTTTCACCCAACCAAATTTATTGATCCAGGTCTCTAAACTTCGGTTTTGATGAGGAGAAAAATCCTATGCTAGTCTCACTCAAAAATTCCTCTTCTGTAGAAAGCGCTAATTTCCACATCGAAACTGAAAATGCTTGAAATTGAATTCCGCATCGACAGAAAGATGCACCCTTCAATGGAGATTCATCTTAGCATACTTTTGCTGAAAATATGTGGAGGAAGATCCACAAAATAGGAAGCCCTAGTTCTTGTAGCTGCATAATGTCTTCTTCTCAAGTTAGCTCTGATACCATGTTAGTTTTTCAACATTTAAGCTAGCATTATGTTAAGATCTTTTCACTGAGAGAATAACAAGCACAGCAATCACATAAGCACATCACAAGAGACAAGAGACACAAAGATTTTAGGAGGGGAAACCATAAATGGAGAAAACCCCTCAACTTCCTCTAAGATAGTATCACCACAAGATGTGATCCCAAAATAGTAAGATGACCTCCCAACACAACAGCAGCCTTCTGTCTTCTGTCAAGCCAAAGTATTTCCTTCTCCAAAGGTGCGCCACACTTGAGAGAGCAAGTGATGTTAGTCACAAGTGATAAATAGAGAGACTCTCACTCTCTATTTATATTCTTCCGTTGACTTGAAGTGCACTCAACCATGTAGGCTTAACTTACAATTACTTACTCGAGCCTACACCTTAATTAGTGTATAATAACCCAAGTGCCCCGAAACTGTGGGGACTTACCTAATGACTTGACATGACTTGATTACATTATTAATCCTCCCGATTGGAAAATCGGGGCATAACCACGTGACTCAAATACATAATAGAAACATCCCGGAATAAACATCGGGTAACAATACATAAGATACATAGAAGAATACATTCCGAAGTTACATATACATCAACAAATAACACTGGAAGGGAAGGCATGGGCTAAGGGATTGTGTAGCAGAGAACGGAATGCTTCCTTGTGTTGGGTGTGTAATTGTTTACAAATCAGGCTAGATCCAGTGTGGGTGTTCATATCTCTAGGGTTGAGCTCACTAGCTTAGCAGTCAGTCTTTCCACCTCCTTGGCATCCTGATAAACCCAACTGGAAGGATGGCTTGGCTGGTAGCTTGATAAACCCATATGTTGGCTTGGTTGTGTCTCATGTGAATTTGGATAAGTGTAAACCACTGCCTGTGTAAGTCTGATAAACCCAATTGTGTTGGCTTGATCGAGTTTTATTTTATCATTGGCTATGGGGAAAATCTGCTAGTGTTCCTTATTCCTTGGGGAAAATCATGCCCAGCTTGGGGGTGGCAGTGTTGCTGAGAGATTAAAGAGCACACTGGCCTATGGTTCTGTGGAACGTTGCAACGACATAGCTGGTTGCAGGACAAGCTTCTCCAAAGATAAGTATTCTTGTTTATTTAAGTTCTGCAACTATATTTGCTTATGAATTATTATGAAATTATCATGAACATGTTGAATGCATGAATCTGTTGAATGAATGATTTTGCTTCTGTTGTATGATGATAATGTATGCATCTGTGTATCTTTAAGTTCAATGCATTTTTATATATGTATTATGTTCATGGGGGCTTAGATTGGCCGGGTTGATAAATGTTAGTCGTGTCCTCTCCGCGGAGTAAGGGTTGGGGACGTGACAGTAAATATTGTAATTAATCATGGTGTGGAGCTAAAGGAAAAATCCCCACCATTTATTTAACATTTTATGTTTCGGCGATTAAAACCGATGACGATGGTATTTTTTGCTATCCGACACATTATAATTTTGGACATCATGTAAATATGCAATTTAATTAAAAACCCACAACTAACTATGTCAATGCAACAAATAATGAGATGGGGGCATGATTTCCTAAGGACAGGGGGGAATGTTTAACCTTGAGCCATTGGGGAGAAGCCAAGTGTCAAAAGGAGAACCCATCAACTACCAACCACCTTTTTCTTTTCTTATTCACCAGCCAATTAAATTCTCCAGGAGTTAGTTGGGCAGTTATTGCCTTGGAGCTCGGGAGGCATGGGCAGTCATCAACCTTGACCACACGCATGCCCAAAGGGGGAGATCTCATCCAATTTCCCTCACGTGGAGCAGATAGCCCCATTCCAAACTCACGCATGCAGTGGATTTTCATCACGGACATGACAGCCGCAATTGCTCACACGCAGACCTTCCTCACTCACGCTGATTGGTTTTCTCTTCAGTCCTCCATCCTCTGTTATCTCCTGCCCGATTTTGCAGTTGTTTCCATTCTCCCATGGCTGGGGAATCGTTTTCGTTGTGCCCAGCATATTGAGGAGGGGACCACGATTTATGAGTGGTTGTTGAGCCGTTTCTCTACCCATGTGAAGGAATTGAACATTCTTTGAAGTCGATTTTTAGCCACAGGGTTGTTGTTCCCCAATTTCCATTGTTGTTTTGGCTCCTATGGTGTTTTCCTTCAACCCCATAACTTTGTAATTGTTGTGTATGCTTTTGTTTTTTGGTCTAAACCGGTTTGGGAGTGGAAATGGGGTCTAAACTAGCTTGATAAACCTAGTGTGAGAAGGAACCTCACAAACATATCTAGGGAGCCGGTTTTCTTCTTTGCACACCCTGAATAACACTAGAAGGGAAGGCATATCCTGAGGAACTGTGTAGTAGAGAAGGGGATGCTTCCTTGTGTTGGGTGTGTAGATGTTTTAGAAGCCATGCTAGATCTGACGCAGGTGTCCATAGCTCTGTGGTTGACCTCACTAGCTTAGCAGTCATCCTTTCCAGCTCCTTTGTAGCCTAATAAACCCAACTGTGTTGGCTTGGATGAGTTTTGTTGCATCCTTGGCTATGTGTGAGCCTGCTAGTGTTCCTTATACCTTAGGGTAATCGTGCCCAACTTACGGGTGGCAATGCTGCTGAGAGATTGATGAGCACACTGGCCTATGGTTGTGTGGAACGTTGCAACGACATAGTTGGTTGTAGGACAAGATTCTTTCAAGATAAGTATTCTTGTCTATGTTAATCTTTGCATTTGTATTTGTTTCATGAAATATGATGAACATGTGAACGCTTGAATGAATGTGTATGATTCCAATGTAGATTGCATTAGGCATTTATATATGTTATGTTCAATGCATACAAATTTATTTATCATGTTCATGGAGCTAGTTTGCCTAGATTGATAACAGCATAGTCACATCCTCTCTCTGGTAGAAGGGTGGGGATGTGACATACAACTATGGGTTTCTAATAAATATAGGTGGTTTCTATTCAATTGTGTTGATTTCATGAAACTTTCACTCTTTGTATGTATCCGTCTATGTTAATCCCAATGGCTGTGAAAACAATAATCGATGGGCTTTGATTGGAGGTGAGTACTGCACATTTTAGATCCTCATATACAATCCTATAATATAATATGATTTCTTTGTCTTATATTTTACTTCAATGCTCTCTGAAATATTAGTTCACCCACCCATACAGATGATTCAATAGACTTCAATCCCTAGAATTATCAAGCATCCTCTATATTGTGAATTGTTGAATATTTTATATCAATTTTTCGATGCAATGTGAATATTTACCTATAAGGAAGATGTGTTTTGTCAAAAAGAAAATCTACATATTAAAAATATATATTTGTGGACTAGAGTTCATATCATTCTCTCATGCCTCACCAAATGACTTAATTTAAAACAGAATCAAAACGTTGACAGGTGTGGTATATCAAATGTCCACAGGTGTCGTATGTAGCTCCTTGGTCTTTCAACACTTGAACTATTAGATTTACTGATTCTCGTAGCTTTTGCACTCTATGCACTGCAAATAAATTCATAGGCACCCAACCCTCCTCCTTCCTGTGCTCTTAGTTGCACTTTCCACTACTTCCAAGGTAGTCTCGAGTTCGAATCACAACCATGTTGAAGCATTTATTTATTTGAACCGTCACATTGCAGGCTTCAATTTCCATGGAGCTTGAGCTTGAGCTTTTGCAACCTGAGTCACAATCATTCTATTATCCTTGTATGTATATGGATTTCTTCAATGTGGTTTAAAGTTTCTTTGAAGGCATGACAAGTCAACATACGAAGGAAGGAAGAAAGGGCCTTTACTCATAAACCTTTTTTCCTTAAACAACAATTCATTCAAACATAATTGCAATCTATCGTAAATATTACTAATATTTAGATGGCAGGCAGCTGCGTGCACAGTGTCGCTTAAGCTGTAAAGGTAAGTTCCTCTGTTTCTTTGAGTTTTTTTTTCAATAAAAGAGGAAGGGAAGTTTCAATTTTTAAAAGAAAAACCGTGACTAAGAAGAGGCATGGTTGTAACTTTTTCTCCATTTAGCCCACGACAGGTTCATATTTTTCTCATTTTTCTCAAACGCTTCCATATCTCTCACACATGGAATTCATTTGTGGTATCGGAGAAGACAGAAGGCGTCTTCATAACCCCCACAATCTTCCACAGCTCCATGTAGCTCGGGTTCATCACAAAATTGGAAATACTTTTAATTTAGCCTCCGCTCTCTCTTCCTTTTGTTGTGTCCAGATATGATCCTTTTACAGGAGACCATGTGCAGTACTTACCCTGCTCTCCTTGCTTTCTCGAAGCTCTTTCCCCACTGGGAATTTTGTGCCTTAAGTGCGTCTGGCCTCTCGGGTGGGTTAATCACGGCCTAGAACCCCCATAAGGTCAGATGTTGTGCTTATGAGACTTGTTTTGGCATTTTGGTAAAGGCTTCCTTTTGAGGTCTGTCTACTCCCTTTAACATCCTCAATGTTTATGGCCCCTATCAGAACAAGGATCTTTTCTGGGAAAAGGTACACATAGGGGGTCTTCTTTGTATTCCTTTTTTATTATGTTGGACTTGTTGACTTAGCTCCTCCCAATGCTGGGCCCACTTGGAGTAATGGTCGGATTGGTACTGATGGAATCAGTAAACGATTAGATCGTTTTCTTATCTCCTCCTCCTTGATCCCTTCCTTAAATGTACATAGAGTGTGGACTCATCATGCTGATATCTCCAACCACTTTCTGATTTGCTTTGAATGGGACAAGCAGAGGGGGTCTCACAACTACCCTTTCAAATTCAACTGATCATGGCTCAATGATTCGATCAAAAACCCCTTGGGTCTCGAAGAGATGGTCTGAACTAACCCCTAGGGCCTCTGCCCCTGATTCAGACCTTTTGACTCATAAACTATGTTCTCTCAAGATGGATGTTAAAGGTTGGATTCATGCTAAAAGTTCTTCCATGGAGTCTGAATCACTCTGTTTAGACAGGGAAATTGCGCCCTTATATCTGGTTCCTCTTCTGGTATCCTTTCACATGAGGATCAGTTGTCATTGTCCCTTCTTAGGTCTAAAAAGAATAAGTTGTTGGAGCACGAACTTTTGACTTGGAAACTTAAAAGTAGAACCAAATGGGCTTTGTTGGATGATTCGAATACAAAGTTCTTCCATACTCTGGCATCGGGAAGAAGGAATCAAAACATGATTTGGTCTATTAATGATGATGATGGCAATTGTATTGAGGATGAGTCTGCCCTTAAGGAGCTTGGTATGAAACATTTTGCTCATATTTTCCAGGATGATAAGGAAACCTCCCTTATGGATCAGCTCAAGGTTATCATGCTGTACCCCACTATGATTACTGATGAGAATGCCCCTAGCCTCATTAACCCTGTTTCTTTGTCAGAGATTGAGTTTGCCTTGAAATCTTTCAAGAAGGATAGGAGTCCAGGATCGGATGGATGGCATGTTGAGTTTTATTTACACTTCTTTGATCTTTTGGGGAATGATTTACTGTCTGCTGTTGAATCTGCTAGGGTTTTGGGATTTATCCCTCACTCACCGAACTCTACTTTCTTGGCCCTGATTCCTAAAAAAGAAAAGCCCTCTACCTTTGTTGATTTCAGGCCTATATCCTTGTGTAACCTGCTGTATAAACTGATCTCTAAAGTCATAGCTGTTAGGCTTAAGCCCTTCCTAGACTCTTGCATATCTTTGGAATAGTATGGTTTTCTGAAAAATCGCCAGATTGTTGAACCTATTGGCATTGTTAAGGAGACTCTCCATGCTATAAAGACCAAGAATACTAGTGCACTCATCCTCAAGTTGGACTTGATTAAGGCCTTTGGCCATGTGAACTAGTCCTTCATCCGTCTCATATTGATTTAGATTGGGGTACCCCTCCCGGGTGTTAATTGGATCATGGGATGCTTCACATCTGCAAATTTTGTTGTCCTCATTAATGATACACCCTCTAAGTTCTTTCCACCTTCCCGTGGGATCAGACAAGGTTTCCCTTTATCCCCATTGCTCTTTATCCTTGTCATTGAAGGGATTAGCCTCTTAATCTCTGATGCTAGAGAACATGGTCTCATTAGAGGTATTCAGGTCACATCATCTCTTGCCCTCACACACCTCCTTTTTGTGGATGATGTGATCCTATTAGGAACTGGCACTTTACAGGAGTGGATTTCCTTTGATGTTATACTGAGCACCTTTTGCAAGGCCTCGGGGATGCTCATTAGTCTAGATAAATCATGCTTTCTTCACTGTAATATGGATGTTGATATCCTCTCTAACATTGCATGGGTCTTGCCCTATAAGATGCAGCCTATTGCCTATGGTTTTAAGTATCTCGACTTTTACATCAAACCACTGGGGTATAAGGTCTGTGACTGGCACTAGCTGATTCTGAAGTTTGAGAACAGGATTTGTCACTGGGCACACAATATGCTCTCAATGGGAGGTCGTCTCATTCTTGTTCAAGCTATACTGACTAGCATACCGGTATATTGGTTGGGACTTGCCCCTATAACCGTTTTTGTCTTACACAAGCTTAGAAGCATTACCTCTTCCTTTCTCTGGGGCTCCTCTGTCAATAAACGAAGGTACCATCTTGTGAACTGGCAGACTCTCTCTTGGATGAAAGAGAATGGGGGTTGGGGCATTATGAATTTGCTCTGGTTTAGCATTGCTTTGAGACTAAAGAATTTTTGGATGGTTCTGCAGAACAATGGTTTATGGCATCGGGTTCTCATTAGCAAATACTTGAAGAACTTCTCTGTGGTGGATTGGCTCAGAGGTAAAAATTTCAGCACTCGTGGGGTCTCTATTATTTGGAAGGGTTTCTTACAAACGCTACCTTGGTTTGGTAGATGTCTTTCCTGGCAGGTGGGCAACGGTCATGATGTTCTTATCGGCATCGATTTGATCATTAGGGTTACCAACTTGCTCTCTATCCCTGATGGATTATGTACTTATCTCGAAGACCTAGATATCACAACTCTCTCACAGGCTCGTAATACCATGCCTGGTACTCACCATTATTGGCTTTCTGTTGAAGATCTGTATATTGCTAGGAATTGGAAAACTACCTGGGATACCTTTACAAGAGGTCTGGAACTCAGTGGAATCTGACTCAACACACAGTCGGATGCTTTGATTTGGGCTTACAACAAGTGTGATGGCTCAATCGCTTCTAGCTTGGTTTATGACAGCATTGTAAAGTCTTTCTCTCCTTCGTCTGGCAGCAGATTACTAGCTCTTATCTGGTATGGCATGCTTCCAAGGAAAATCTATTGTTTTGTTTGGATGGCGTTGAAGGAAAAAATTCTTATCTGGGATAACCTCCAGAAATGAGGTTGGACTGGTCTGGGTATCTGTCACCTCTGGAATGCTAATGTGGAGTCGATTCAGCATATTTTTTCTCAGTGTTTGGTTTGGAAAAACATACTTTATATCCTTTGTGAACAGTACCATATTTCTTCATCATTACAAGCTGAAAATCTTGGTGTGTTTCTGGAAAAATGGACTGATAGTTTCTCCATTTACTCTACACGCTGCTATCTTCCCTTTCACATGATGTGGGCTATCTGGAAATCCCAGAACCTCCTCATATTTGAGGGAAATTTTTTTATGTCCTGGGCATTTTACAGCAAATCTCCTACTCCATGCAGGTATATGGTCCTCCGTCACTCAAGATAAAAAAGAAAAGAGCTGTTGGGCCCGGTCCAACCTTGGTCTATCCCTATGGTTTCTTTGATGGGGCTTCTGCAAAATATGTGGGTGGAGTTGGTTACTGCATATTTTTGAATGAGTCACACTCATTTGAGTATGCACTGGGGGTGGGAAATAGAACCAACACCAAAGCAGAATTGGTTGGCCTATGGGCTATTCTGCTTTCTTCCCAAATGATGGGGATTCCCTCACTCAATGTGTATGGTGACTCTTCAGTCAACATCAATTGGGCAAAGGGCTCTGCTACTCTTACCCCTTCGGAACTATCACATACGGTATAAACCACTTATACTATGAAACGAGAACTCGACACAGTTCTCGTTTTTCTCTCTCCTAATTTTAGTAGCTATTTTTACCCCCATTTCAAAAATGGTTGATGC
>LPNX010717027.1:79672-122712 GCA_001517045.1 Pseudotsuga menziesii
TGTATCTCTTCAAGAATTTTTCTTTTTTTCCAATTTAAGGTTGATTTTAAAGTTTTGTTAAACAACAATATGGGATGTTTAGTCCATGGCTCTATTTTTTACCCTAAAAAAAACCATGTATACTGGTATCAACACTTTTCTATTTGGGGGGTGTTTTTGGTGTTTTTTTTGCAAAAATCATCGTTTTTATGGGTAGAGTTCTCGTTCATAGTATATAGTTCTCGTTTCATAGTATAAGTGGTTTATAGGGAAACTAGAAAGCTTAGCTCATGCTTTCTAAAATTGTCATTCAACCATATCTACCGTGAACACAATCAGCTCGCAGACCGCCTCTCAAAAACTGCTCTTTCATTGGCTCCTGGTATTGGTTGTTTCTTTGAATTTTTTGATGGCCATTTGGTCACTCGTGACTCATTTCAGCTTTTTTAGCCTTGTGCGGGGGCTTACTCCCCTTTTATTGCACCTTTTTTATGTTTTGGAGCGAGCTCTTTTTTATTGTTGCTCTGCCCTCTTTGGCTCACAATGGATATGGTTATGGTGAGATAGTTATTGCTGATGGGAACATTATATATGTTGATCTGCTACCGATCACCTCCTCCATTACTTGTTGAGTTGTGACTTGTTCATGAATGAGCAGTCTGTAATTATGGATGTAACCCATTACTTGGGGTAGGCACATTAGATGCCCTTTGATTCTTAATAGAATATCAAGGACAAGCTTTTTTCTTCATGAAAAAAAAAACTTTTAATTCTCCATTGAATACTTATATTTGTTCCAAGAACACACCTTCAAAAACTTAAACCATCAAAGACACCACTTATTTACCTAAACATTAAAACAAGATGTCTACAAACCAAAACAAATAATATTTTTTAATTTGAAGATAACTTATTCAGAACTCATTCATATATTCAAAATGATGTAATTTTCATCATGAAATGTTTAATGTTTTAAGTGCCTTCTTTGGATATTATAATATCCAAAGAAGGCACTTAAAACATTAAACATTTCATGATGAAAATTACATCATTTTGAATATATGAATGAGTTCTCAATAAGTTATCTTCATATTAAAAAATATATATATATATATAATTTCGAACATTTCCGTGTACTATATTGATAACATATATATGTTTTTTTAACAAGAATACTTATAAGATTTATATTAAGCAGGTTGAGACGAACATAAACAACTATTAGATCAACAATACAAATCCTTACAAAATGCCCTTTAAAGTTTTAGGGGCTTCAAAACACCTCAGTCATGGCTATCTAAACACGCAAGTAAACAAAACTACTAAACCTACTCCTATAACACATAATAAATTGTTTGGATATCAATCAATAACAACAATGAATAGAAAAAATGAAAACTAACATATCCAGAAAACATCAACAGTTCAAGTTTCCACCTCCTCCATATGTGGCAGGGAGCAAACATCTTCGAATCAAACCAAGGCCATTTAATGAACGGTATCCAAATCCATATTGTTTCCATTTGCAAACTCACCAATGCTTGAGTGCCTATTGTGTGATGATTCATGAATGAAATCATGAAGATGATCCATATCTAAGGCCAATTGAAGCAACTAATCAACCTACTTGGGTACTTGTCGTTCCTACTGTTCACACACCTATCAGTCTAACTCCATTCAATAGCTCTTTCTTTCCATAATTCGGTCGATATGATCTAATTGCCCTACAATATGCCTCATGAATTTGTTCACACTTTGAATGTCCCCATGAGCACTCTATATGTCCTTTGCTCTGCATTATGCGTTATCTAAGTTTCTCTCCATCAAAATGTATACAACCCTAATTCCTATGCATAATTGCTTAAAGTTTCTCAATTTCCCGATCGACTAAGATGATCCTCTTTCACAACCCACAAAGAGGATAACCCCCTTCTCTTCACAAGTTGTCACCCTCGAGTCTAACCCCACTCCTTCAATATTCTTAACGTGGTTCTACTTAAGCATCACACCACGTTGTTGGAGAAAACTACCCTTAGACTCCGAACATTCAATCGTGACAATGAGTGAAGCCATGCCTACACCAAAATTTATCTCCCTTGTGCACATCATCTCCCTAACTCACATCATAATTCCTCACACACAAACCAAAGCATGCACCATAAGATGGGACAATAACACAGTGGGAAATAATTCCTAATTCCGCCTAAGGGCATATTAAATGGGTGAGGAACACAAACCATTTGGGTGTATCCACATCCATGTGTCGATCGCCTCCCATGCACACATATAATTACAGCACAAGGCACATTACAAACCCTATATTACGTCTTTCCATTGCAAACCAGGAAAGGGGGACTCCCATTAAATCAAGGTTAAAATCTATAGAAGCAAAAGTTTGATGAGGTGTCCCATCATTAGTCTTAATCACACCTTTGTCCAAGAGGGATGTTATGTTGTCAAGTTGATCAACCACATAATTATTATTTCAACGAATATGCCGAAATTAAATATGGCTAATTTGTTTAAAATTTGAATCCACCGTGGTGATTATTTGATGTTGGATCCTTTGAGATGGAGTGAATCCATGTCAAATTTGTTTGATAACGAGGAGAGAGTCTCTAGAAACCATTAATGGAGTGATTATCATTGCATCTAACAATCTCATATACATAGAAAAAGGCATACATCTCAACAAAGTTATTTGTGGTATTATCAAGCCCCAAGAAAATCTAGTCAACTATGTTCCTCCAGGGTCATAGAGAACCCCTCCCACACCTACCACTCCTGAAAATATATTTATGTTAGAATAATACACAATATTTGTTTTAAAATCATCAAAGGAGAGGTGACTGAAAATAGAGTTATAGAAATCCATAAAATGATGTCAGATAAAATTGTGGTTGGTATTATGATATGCTTTGACTATTGACTTCTTAAATCAACAAGCCCTATTGAGAGAGTCAAGATTTTATTCCAATATGGGATGGAGAGATTTTATACATAGGGCATGAGGAAGAAAGACACAAACAAAATCAAGCATGATGGATGTCCAAATATACCCTATCACTCTTAGCACACATCACTCCCAAATAAAAAAATACAATAACCCAGATCAATTGCAATATTATGTTTTCATATAATATGATAATATCAATAAAGTAGTAATATGTTATTTTGATTGTATGTCGATTGTCAAAATCTATTTTCAAAATCATAATAACAACGTTGATCTAAACCCCAAAAACCCCAAATAATCTAAATGCAATGTTGCAAGGAATGACACAATAATATTGATACATAAATTGTCTTAAAAATATATAAATTCAATAGATAAAATTTTAGGGGCAAAATTTTGCCCATGGGCTAACTTTGCATGTCTTAAAAAAAAAGATTTGTCAATTTCCATTTTTCCTTAACCCAATTTGCCCAAATTTTATAGGATAATTTTTTTACTCCAAAACTTACCAAAAATGTTTCAAAACAATATAAAATTGTAACACCCCAGTTTTGACCCCATGGCATTGAATTGCATATGATGTAAATATTGTATTTAATCGTGGTGTGGAGCTCAAGGCAAAGGCCCCACCATGGATTTAGTGTTGTATGTTTCGGCAATCAAAATCGGTGCCGATGGTTTATGTGCTATCCAAGCACAATATGTTTGAGACATCATGTAAAATGCAAATTAATAAAAATACCACAACTAGCTATGTGTTGCAATGATAAAGAGATGAGGGCATGATTTCACAAGGATGGCATGCTTTCACAAGGAATAGGGAGGGGGAATGATTCAAACCTTGAGCCTATGGGGAAAATCCAAAATTCCAAGGGGAAAACCCATAAGTTGTCAACTACCCATTTTGGCGTTTTGTGCCCAGTCGTCTAGAAGTGGTTGAAGAAGTTATCTCCTTGGGATGGGAAAGGTATGGAGGTCAAATTCGAATTTGGGATGTTACCCATGAATTTCATTTCTCACCCATCCTCATGGAGTTTTGGCTCCCTCATGCAACAGGAAGAGACGGAGCTCTCTCCTCCATGGTTTGGCTGTCGTTTCCTTCCTTGCTCCATACCCATAATGCGTTTTGGGTGTTGCTGGGGCGAATGGGAAGGAAGGGGCCATGATTTTGGGGTTTGAGGTGGCCTTTTTCACCCTTGTGAGTAATCTGGGAGTTCTCCACGTTTCTGCAGTTTACCCATTTTTATCCATGGATGGAAAATCGTTTTTGGGGTTCTTGGGTGTATGTGCAGCTAGAAAAACCCGTTTTTGGTGTGGCTGAGTGAAACCCAACAAAGATTTGTGTTTTGGGGGTTTGTAGAGGGTGTTTTCTCATTCCTCACGTGGTCGAGGTTTGATGAGCATTTCCCTCACGAATTTCTGTGTTTTCCTCATTGTTCTCCAAGCTGGAAGCTCATTTGTGTAGAGTTTAGTGGCTGAGAAGGTAGACCCACGTTTTAGATGTGAAAAGAGGTTGTTTTTACCTCTGCGAAGTCCAAGGACGTTCCCTGAAATGATTTTCTCTCCTAGGTTGTCTTTCCCCACCTGCCATTTTTGTTTGTGGTTATCAAACGTTTTCCTTCATGCCCAACAATTGTATTTTGCTATGAAGGGCATCCATGTGAAGGTTGGCTTGGCTGAGTAAGTGCAAGGAACCCTTGTGTTGTTAGCTTGTTGCCTTAGCAGCCTATGAAACCCAATTTCTTATTGGCTTGGCTAGACAGTCTGTGAAATCCAACGGTGTGTTGGCTTGACTGTGGATGTATGGCATTGTCATGTGTAAGCATGTTGTTCCCTAGTGCCTTGTGGAATCATGCCCAGCTTGGGGGTGGTAGTGATGCTAAGAGATTAATGAGCACATTCGCCTATGGTTGGGTGGAACGTTGCAACAACGTAGCTAGTTGCGGGCCAGCTTCTTTTCAAGATAAGTATTCTTTTGTATTTTATTCCTGCAACTGTATTTGTTTTATGAATTCTCATGAACATGTTGAATGCTTGAATGCAAGTTTTTCTTTCGTTGTAGATTGCATTATACATCTGTGTACGTTTTTAATTCAATGTTTTTTTTATGTTTATGTTCATGGGCCAGATTTCCCATTTGACAACAGAAGCCCAGTCGTGTCAGCCCCATTGTCGGTATGAGGGACATGGACGTGACAAAAATTGTTAGAAATTTGATATATTTACAAAAATATTGCAAATCATTTTATAGTTGACATTTTGAGAATTCGTAAAATTGGCCAATATTTCTACTCTTGAAGATAAGTATAGATAATTAAAAATCTCCTTAATTCATTGATCTAGCTCAACACATGCATTGAAAAACAAAGAAGCATTAAAACACAAATATATGATTATTATTATAAATTCTTATTCACATGTTGTCTCGATTCTTTATCTTTATTTTTTCGTTTCAACATAGGAGAAAACTTATAATAGTCAGAGCTACCAACTTTGTATCTCTTGATACAATCTCAAAACATTAATGTATAATAACATCATTGTGTTTGTAAACAAAACTTAGCCACTTAGAAAAGCATGTTAACCTCAAAATCTTTGGTCATTAACTTGTACCTTGTGTTTGAGGAAGATAAGCTCCTAACCATTTAAGAGCAATTTAAAGTCATACTCCAAAACCAAAGAAAACAATTTTTTTGCTATCAATATCACCCAAGTACCCAATATCCCCTATCATCAAACATCATCATTGTAAACAAAAGCCATGTGATGTGAAAAATCACCATAACTTAACTCTATACATAAAGTGACAAACATTATAAATTGTAAAATTAAAGATTTGCGTACTTTATAAAATTTAATAAATTTAAAGATTTTTTTTTTCACTTTAACTTATAATCCATAAAAAAAACAAATGCATTTTACAAACTTTTATTTATCTTTTCACAAAATCTTTCTATATGTATATAGATTTTAATATATAAACGCCATATTTAAATATTTAAAATTAAAAAATGATAAGATATCTACAAGAGATACATGTAGATATGCCTTTTGCAACACAACCCTTCAAAGCTTGTTTCGCGAAGCACTTCAAAAAAAACAATATTGAGTCAAGTTACAATATTAAGTCAAATGAGATAAAGGATACAAAATTTAAATTATTCTCATATTTTGTTCCTCTTAAAATAAATTAATGTCATTTTTAAGAAAGGAAAAGATTCATCACATCAACATGTCTGCTAAGCGCTTTCAAACCATGATTTTTTTTTATATGTTTTTTTATAAATATTTATTTGTAGGTCCTTAATTATTAAGGAAAGGAGAATATTATAATTTGTCATATTTACGCCATAGGCTTTTTCACAATGAAAGAAGCTGTCTCAAAAGATTCCTCCTTTCCCTGGCCATTTAACTTCTGACACGTGCCACCTGGTATTTAGCAATTTTAGGTACGTCACGCTGTGGTTACATTTCCCGATTCTTATATCTCAAAAGTGATTTTAGGTATGTCACGCCGTGGTTACATTTCCCGGTTCTTATATCTTGTGATCGAGCAGGGACGAAACATGGCGGCATGGACTTTAGGTGCGGAAAAGGTGGCATGGAGTTGATCGGTTAAGTACACGTTCTGAAATTGGTCAGTCTTTATTCGGTCCGTTCTTATGGATTTGATCGGTACCGTGTTTTTCAACAGGTGGATTGTGTGTTTTCATTATACTTCTATATGTTGTTGTGCATGAATGGATTGATGGACTCAATGGATTGATTTTCAATAGCGGATCCTTCTTCCTAGTTGGTGTTTACCGTGTTTTTTCGACAGGTGGCTTGCTTGTTTTCACTACACTTTTATATGTTGTCCTAAACGACCAGTGCTGGAAATTATTTTTTTTAGAGGCTTTCAAACAATTTTCCAGTTCATTTATCTCAGTTTGGCATAGCCCTTGCGAAGATTTTGCCCTTGCAAATATTTTGCGAGTTTCAGTTTATTTGGGTTTAGGCTCTGATTTTCTGTAGCGCTTTTGTGCATTTAGGATCTCAGTTTGGGGTCAATTTGGTCGTGCTTTTGTTTCACTGCTGGTTCAGGTGATGAAATACATTTTTCCCATGTCTCTTTATTCACATTAATGCTTCATCAATGCATTGTTTCTCCATTAATGCAATAAATTATGTCATTTGAGATAAACATGGGGCTATATCTTCAATTTTGCTCATCTTATGACGATCTCCAAGATTTTCTTACAATATTTCATTTACGACATTCGCTGCTACACCGCCTTTGTTTTCCACATATAAACACGCCTTCAGGTAACCACTATTTCTTACAATTTGCCTTTGTTTTGCTTATATTGATTTTGTTGTGTTTCATTTACACTTCAAGTTTCCATCCGAAGATTTTGAACCTTGCTAAATTTGCAGGTATTCCTTAGTTCTTCATTTAGTGTACTTATTAGATGGTGAAACAACGTTGCTATGTTTTAATTGAATGTGACTCTTGCTTTGTTGCAGAAATATTGTGGCATATATTAGTTATGTCGTGCCTGCCAATAAAATGTTAGGTATTAGTTTTTTGCATGGTTGAAAATGTTGCTTATGAGATGGTGAAACACCCTTCCTGTGTTTCAGTTGACTCTTACTCCCTTGCTGTGTTTTAAACCAAGTTTAGAGACCAAATTTCAGCTAAATTTACAGGGAGACTGATGAAAAATAACAGAGAGTGAATTTAAAATAGGCATGAACTTAGTGGAGGAATAAATTATGTGGAAATAATACGAACAGTGAAAATAAAACATGAAAATCGATATTTCGGAATCCGAAATGTAGGAAATAGGAACACTGACATGTTCCTATTTTAACACGTAATTTCTGGATATGTTGCAAAATCCGAAACTGGAAGATATCATGTTCCTTATTGAAAAACATACCTTGGATTTCCGAATTCTGAACTGTCAGACATTGGCAATAGGAATATGGACATGTTTGTATTTAAACACATAAGATTTATGTATAAATCGAGATTTTGGAATCCGAAATGTCGGAAATAGGAACACTGACATGTTCCTATTTTAACACATAATTTCTGGATATGTTACAAAATCGAAAATCAGAAGATTCTGAACTGTTGGACATTGGCAATAGGAAGATGGACATGTTTGTATTTTGAACCTTGTTAAATTTGCAGGTATTCCTTAGTTCTTCATTTAGTGTGCTTATTAGATGGTGAAACAACGTTGTTGTGTTTTAATTGAATGTGACTCTTACTTTGTTGCCAAAATATTGTGGTATGTATTGGTTATGTCGTGCCTATCAATAAAATGTTAGGTATTAGTTTTTTTCCTGGTTGAAAATGTTGCTTATGAGATGGTGAAACACCCTTCCTGTGCTTCAATTGACTCTTACTCCCTTGCTGTGTTTTAAACCAAGTTTAGAGACCAAATTTCAACCAAATTTACAGGGAGACTGATGAAAAATAACAGAGAGAAAATTTAAAATAGGCATGAACTTAGCGGAGGAATAACTTATGCGAAACTAATACGAACAATGAAAATAAAATGTGAAAATTGAGATTTCAGAATCTGAGATGTCAGAAACAAGAACACTGACATGTTCCTATTTTAACACGTCATTTTTGGATATGTTGCAAAATCCGAAATCGGAAGATAGCATGTTCCTTATTGAAAAACATACCTTAGAATTCCGAATTCCGAACTGTCGAACATTGGCAATAGGAATATGGACATGTTTTTATTTAAACACATAAGATTTATGTATAAATCGAGATTTTGGAATCCGAAATGTCGGAAATAGGAACACCGACATGTTCCTATTTTAACACATAATTTCTGGATATGTTGCAAAATCCAAAATCGGAAGATTCCAAACTGTTGGACATTGGCAATAGGAAGATGGACATGTTTGTATTTTGAACCTTGCTAAATTTGCAGGTATTCCTTAGTTCTTCATTTAGTGTGCTTATTAGATGGTGAAACAGCATTGCTATGTTTTAATTGAATGTGACTCTTGCTTTGTTGCAAAAATATTGTGGCATGTATTGGTTATGTCGTGCCTGTCAATAAAATGTTAGGTATTAGTTTTTTGCTTGGTTTAAAATGTTGCTTATGAGATGGTGAAACACCCTTCCTGTGTTTCAATTGACTCTTAATCCCTTGCTATGTTTTAAACCAAGTTGAGAGACCAAATTTCAGCCAAATTTAGAGGGAGACCGATGAAAAATAATAGAGAGCGAATTTAAAATAGGCATGAACTTAACGGAGGAATAACTTATGTGAAAATAATACGAAGAGTGAAAATAAAATGTGAAAATCAAGATTTCAGAATCTGAAATGTCAGAAATAGGAACATTGACATGTTCCTATTTTAACACGTAATTTCAAGATATGTTACAAAATCTGAAATCGGAAGATAGCATGTTCCTTATTGAAAAACGTACCTTAGATTTTTGAATTCTGAACTGTCAGACATTGGAAATAGGAATATAGACACTTTTGTATTTAAACTCATAATATTTATGTATAAATTGAGATTTCGGAATCCGAAATGTCGGAAATAGGAACACCGACATGTTCTTATTTTAACACATAATTTCTGGATATGTTGCAAAATCAGAAATCGGAAGATTCTGAAATGTTGGACATTGGCAATAGAAAGATGGACACGTTTGTATTTTGAACCTTGCTAAATTTGCAGGTATTCCTTAGTTCTTCATTTAGTGTGCTTATTAGATGGTGAAACAACGTTGCTGTGTTTTAATTGAATGTGACTCTTGCTTTGTTGCAAAAATATTGTGGCATGTATTGGTTATGTCGTGCCTGTCAATAAAATGTTAGGTATTAGTTTTTTCCCTGGTTGAAAATGTTGCTTATGAGATGGTGAAACACCTTTCCTGTGTTTCAATTGACTCTTACTCCCTTGCTATGTTTTAAACAAAGTTTAGAGACCAAATTTCAGCCAAATTTACAGGGAGACCAATGAAAAATAATAGAGAGCGAATTTAAAATAGGTATGAAGTTAGCGGAGGAATAACTTATGCGAAAATAATACAAATAGTGAAAATAAAATGTGAAAATCGAGATCTCAGAATCCGAAATGTCGGAAATTGGAACACCGACATGTTCCTATTTTAACACGTAATTTTTGGATATGTTGCAAAATCCGAAATCGGAAGATAACATGTTCCTTATTGGAAAACATACCTTAAATTTCCGAATTCCGAACTGTCAGACATTGGCAATAGGAATATAGACATGTTTGTATTTAAACACATAGGATTTATGTCTAAATCGAGATTTCGGAATCCAAAATGTCCGACATGTTCCTTATTTTAACCCATAATTTTTGGATATGTTGCAAAATAAAAAATAAGAAGATAGCATGTTCCTTATTGGAATACATATGACATAGATTTCCGAATTCCAAACTGTCGGACATTGGCAATAGGAAGATGGAAATATTTGTAATTAAACACATAGGATTTATGTATATGTCGCAAAATGTTCATACTTGTGAATGGTGTTCCTTATTGGAAAACATAGGACATAGATTTTTGGATTCCTAAGTGTCGAAAATTCGAATTAGGAACATTGACATGTTTGTATTTGAACACATAGGATTTCTGGATATCTTGCAAAATCGAAAATTGGAAGATAGCATGTTCCTTATTGGAAAACATAGGACATAGATTTCTGGATTCCAAAATGTCGAAATTCGGCAATAGGAAAATGAAAATGTTTGTATTTCAACACATGGGATTTTTGCTCGATAAGTTTATAGCTCAAACAGTTTCAAACCAGAGTAATCAAATATGTTAATGAATAAAAACAACTAGAATAATGAAATATGTTAATGCGAAGAATTTTGTTTTTATATATCCATTTTATTCTAGTCAAATCATTATGTTACATTCCATTTTTTTTCATTCTTTGTTTCATTTCATAGGAAACAATAACCATCACATTATGGAGACTATGGTAACTGAAGATTCTATTTCACTATTTCTACATGGTGCTTTCAACCTTTGTCTGCTGGTACAAATCTCGACATTAAACCAAGTGATTTCATTCAACTCATCATCTATTCGGTTCTGAATATCTATCTCGAACAACATTGACAAGCATGAGCTACTTCTTCAAGTTATATATAGTGATCTTGTAGAAAATGGACAACTAAAGAAGGAACAATAATCAAAATTACCCAATGTTCATGCAACATTGTATGTAATATAACTTACATTTAATTTCCTCTTTCTTTTTCTCTCAATCAGTTTCACACTGTTCATGCATCCAATGTTTGTCTCCCATTCATGTCTAACATATTTCATCTCACAAGACTATTGCATTGGTTGCACTCGAGGTTGTCAAAGTGGATGCAGCAATTATTGGAGATCCCGCACCTTACCACTTACCTCTAGATTCTCCTTCTGAAAGTAGTTGTTCTGTTCTAGTGAACACTAGCTTAATAAATCAGCACCCTAGCTTAGTTGGGTTTACTATCCCATTAACATCACTCTCCTCTTCTACCAAAGTTTGGAACATTCAAGGACGAGTTATTGCCAAGACAAACATACATGAATATAGAAACCAACGAGGGCCTGGAAAAGTGTTTGGTTTTGACCTTGTTAATGCTTCACATGATGAAATACATATATCTGCATTCAATGAATTGGCAGTCTCTTTGTATGACCAAATAGAAATAGGAATAGTGTACATCATATCAAATGGCACAGTTAAAGCATCCAACCCAATTTTCAACCATTTGAAAATCCATAATGAAATTTTTGTAGGTTCCACTTCAACCATTCAACCATGCTTAGATGAATATCCCTTAATACCTTCATGTTGCTTTAACTTTAAAACTACTAAGGAGATTCAAACTATACCTGTAAATTCCATGGTTGACCTTGTTGGACTTGTCATTTCAGTTTCACCTACATCCACGATACGAAAACGGGATGGTGTTGAAACTGTTAGGAGAACCATTGGACTACGTGACATGTTAGGCTATAGTATTGACATAACACTTTGGGGAGAGCATTTCCAAATTCAAGGAGTTGAACTTGCCATTCTTCACGGTTTACGTACTCGTCTAGCGGTAGTGATCAAGGGCGGCTATGTTACATATTTTAATGGAAAATATGTTGGCACTATTTCCAACTCTACTATATTTATAAACCCAAAAATTGAACAAACATTAGTTCTTCAGAAATGGTTTAATGACAATGGATTTTGTTCAACATCGTCGTCTTTGAGTTGCAAATTCAGTGCCTCTCATTCTGCTCTTCCCAAAGTCATTACCATCAATGAGCTACAAACTATTCAACCATCTGAAAAAGTTGTTTTGTATTCTCTTGCTGCAACCACCACAAAATGTTAACATGGATGACTTTCATTTCCTTGCATGCCCTCTTTTTGTTGATGGTATACAATGCATGAAAAATATTTTTGACAAAGTTGAAGACATTTGGCATTGTGGTAAATGTGATGGGGAGTTTCTTGAATGTGACTATTGATACATCCTAAAGGATGACTTGAAAGATGTAACTGGAAATATTCATGGTGTGATCGCTTTCGATGATGATGTAAACCAACTCAAGGGCATCTCAGCAAAAGACCCGTGTCCTCTCTCAACTGAATCAACATAAATTGCTGAAATAGTCGAGAATTTGCAATAAAGAATTAGTTCTTACTCTTTTAGTTAAACAATAGACGTTCTCCGGAAATGCATGCCTAAAAGTTGTAATTGTGATGGTTGAAAATATATCATCAACAACTTCATTGGATACATAAATATATAAGTTTGTTCAACCTGATACCTAGGCATATTCTTTATTGTCTGTAATAAATGTTTTGGTCATCTCAGGAAAAGACGTGTGTCTTCTGTGAATTGAATCAGCATCAATTGTTGAAATTGTACACCTAAAAGTTGTAATTGTCATGGTTGAAAATACATCATCGACAACTTCACCGGATATATAAATATATATGTTTTTTCGACCTGACATATTCTCATATTCTTTGAGAATACATTCTCGACAACTTCTATTTTACAATTTGGTACTTTCACTTTATAACCTATCACTTAACATTTTTTACCTAAATTGTTTATGCAACCTGTAAGATTACTTTTCAATAGCATTAGAATTTTCTATTCTATTTATTTATTGAATTAACAATCTTCTTTTCTTATTTGTTAAAAAATATTATATTTTTTTCATATATCCTTTTTCATACTAGATTTTGTTCTTCTATTTTGCTGCTTTCTTACAATTATTAATGTGTGAATTGAAAAAATATATTTGTTCCATCAATATTATTTTCTAGAAACATTCTTAGTTACCTACATCCAATCAGTTAGTATTTGTTTTTTTTCTTCTGCCTTATACCGATAAACTTTGCAGTTAATAAATATACAAAATGTGTCGCTGCAAAAAATCAAAGCTTCTAACTATTTAACAATTTTAGGCTTTTGTTGTAGGCATTATGCCAACTCACGACAATGAACAAGCCAATTCCTGAACAAGAATAGTATATGTAGAAAAAAGAGATAAAAACAACAAGAGACAACGTCTTCTTTACAGAGCTACACGATTACCTGTGGATATGTCTTGTCTAGTTTCTCTTCCCGAACCTTCCAACAGACATTCACTTCGACCATCTATGCAAAATCAATCGAACACCAGCCTCGATGATGCACATCAACGATTCCGTGAAAAAATGGGCCAACTTCATGATATGCATGTCTACTCAATTTGCAAAGAATGTTACCTTGGTGTTGTAACAAAAAATTTCCATGATTCATATACTTGTTCTCGCTGTATTCTAGAATGAAAAGGCCATTGCTTTTCATTGGAAAACAATATGGATCCAGGCATCCAACCACCTATACTTGCAGTACTTACATAGGTTGAATAAATGCTCATTAGTCGTGCTATCCCAGTTTTACAAGTTACACATGCTCATGGTGGTCAATATAAATATTCTGGACATACTATTTGCTTCCCCTAGGACATTTCCAGTATTGCCAAATACCTGCCCCATCTAATATCATAACTTAACATCCTTGTTGTTCGTAAATGAAACTCTACAAACAATCCATATGAACCATTTGTTAGTCATACACGTGTTCTTGCTGCCCTTGAATACAAAATGGCAAACGACAAAATGGAAAAACACCCATACTACAAGGATGTACATGTCAACTTAGTTACATTATCTTCTGCCTCTTATCTCAATAGAAATTTCAGCTTGGATTCCGCATGTTAATAACAATGATACACTATCTCATCAACAAAGCTTGTCCTCTACAGTTCAACCACCAAATTAATTTGAACGATATGAAATAGAATCCTCCTAATTTATTTCAACACAACCTAATGCTAGAACTAAGGTTGAAGAAATTAGACAGTTGTTACATATACCAAATATTCCACTAGCACCTTCAATTTATTGGCCTCCTATAAGCATTTCCCCTATCAATGAGTACAACACAGAAGGACTTCTTTCCATGGATTTTCCAACTTTGTTCCCCACAGGTGCAGCAATGCTTAAACAACCACACATTCATGAGGTTGATATGCATGAATATGCACTTCACCTATTCACTATCACGACAACAGATTTGGGAAACATCCTCGGTTCCGGTACTACATATACAATGTAATTATGCATCATCGGAGTAATTTTACTGCCTCTATTTTTGTCAAAACTAATCTTGAAGATACACTACCTCTGACAATACTTGAACTTGTTAACCAATTGTAAGACATGCCTAATCAGAAAATTGGTGAGCGGGTTGAAAGGTTTAACTCTTCATTACGTGGAACACGCTCATATTGGAACAAAAGTAGGGCTGAACTGACAAATATGATCAATCAACAAGGTACACCAACTTTCTTCTTTACCCTTAGTGCAGCTGATACAAAATGGCTAGATTTGCATGTTCTAATGCCTACTGGACGTTCTACCGGTTTAGATCAAGACTAACAATGCAAATTTCACAACATCATATCAAATCCACATACTACATCACAATATAAGCACAATAGATTCAAAACATTCCTTCAAGAGGTGCTTGAAAAAGGTTTTCATATAACAGATTCTTGGTGCAGGTATTTTAACATCTCTTCGTTCTTATTTTTCTCTTCATATTTTTCACTTTATACATTTCATTTCTAATAAATTCCTTTTCCTCCCATGCAAGTATGAATGGCAACATAGAGGATCAACACACATTAATGGTTTTATTTGGTTAGCAGATGCACCAAATATGGACACCTTAGATTGGGAAGATATTGTTGCAGTTGAAGCTGCAAATTTTTTTTTAACACATATGTGACAGCTTGGAATCCTCGTGATACGCACTTTTCAACATATGGGTTACACCATTCTACAACAAATGATCCATGCAGTCTTGCATCACAATCCATATTTGCATTAAACTACTCAGTTGGCTATGAAGAACTTGTAAATTTTGTTCAAAGACACACCAAATGCTCATAATCAACTTGTCTTCGCAAAAAAGGAACATGTGTTCAATGTTGCAATGGTTTTCCATATGAGCTGCAAGCTTCTTCTTCATTATTTATTGATGCAAATGGACATAAAACATACAATCCTGCAAGAAACGATTCTCTTTTCAATATTCACAACCCTACCATGCTTTCAATATGGAGGGCTAATGTTGATTGCCAACCTGTTCTTTGTAAACACGTTGTCCTCAAATACATCTCAAATTATGTATAAAAAGTAGAGCCAAAATAAGAAAGCTACCATGCAATTCTCTCTCGCCTTGCACATGCAACACTAAGTGATGGCCCAATTCTTCAGCCAATCAAACAATTGCTTGCACAAATAGTTGTAGAACGAGACATTAGTGCAAAAGCGACATGTCACATGCTGCAAAAACTCCCACTTGTTCTTTGTAGCTATCACTTCTTTTTGTTGAATGTGAGCCAAAGTGTCTTCTGTCGTCTTTGTAATGGGACTAATAACATCCCTCCAACTCCGCCCTTTATATTTGCATACATGTAAAGACCACTAGCTCTTGAACATCTAAGCCTACTTGAAGCTGATCGTTCTTGGTCTTTCTATGCTAATCCGAAAAAAACTCCATGGAAAGAAAACTTGCATCACAAAATTATTAAAGTCTATCCACAATTCATTTACATTCCTCCCTTTGATTCTTAATCTTTTGAACCATTTTGTTGAAGCAAACTTCTTCTATACAAACCTTTTCGTTCCATCCCTCACGATATTGGAACAACAACTTCTGAAATTATTTCTCATTGGCAACAAATTAAAGGCACATATACTATCTGGCATGTTGAACGTGCACAAGAAGAACCCTATACACCTCTATCTGATGATTCAAATTTCGATGCTATTACCTTTCCGTTGTCCCGCAACATGGATGAATGGGAAATTCTCTCTCAAATGCGACCAGGAAACAACATCCAAATTGACGACCTTGAAATGCCTGGACAAAAATCACGATTGGACACATAACAATATAACCAATGACTTGCATCATACAACAACATCATTTATTGACCTCAATCGCTTGTCCACCCAACTACATGAAGACAACCTATCATTGTCCAATTCACCTGATTCCTTGTCTCCCACACAATGCATAGCCTTTGATGTTGTCATTTCTCATTTTAGAAACACTACATCCTCTCCATCACTCAAAATGGTGATTCAAGGTACTGCAGGCACTGGGAAATCTTACCTGATATCTTGCTTAAAATATGCACTACAAACTCCATCTGAACAAAGTACCTACGCACTTCTTCTCCTTGCTCTAACTGGTGTTGCTACTTTTAATATACATGCATCTACAATACATTTTTCTCTTCGAATACCCATTGGTGAAACGCAACCCCTTGAAGGCCAATCCCTTTCAAAACTTCAAAAAGAACTCTGCCATATTCGCTATATTCTCATATATGAAATGAGCTTTATCGAACCAAAAATGTTGACTCAAATTGATGCACGGTTACGTCAAGATTTCCCCTCAAATTGGACAATGCCATTTGGTGGTTGTTTCATAATCCTTGTTGGTGACATTGGACAATTGCCTCCTGTAAAAGACATCCCCATGTATGTAGGCTCATCCGTTGGAACAGCTCTGTGGCGTACATTTGATACTTTATCACGCTAGAAACAATTTTTCGACAACAAGGAAATATCCCTTCTCAAACTACTTTTCTCCAACTTTTGATAAACCTACGAAATGGAACACCAACTGCTGAAGACTGGGCACTCCTAATGTCAAGAACAAGCTCATGCCTTTCACATGTGGAAAACTTCTATTTTCAACAATCTATCCACTTATATCCCACCAATACCTCTATTGCATTGCACAATAAACACATGCTGAAACAACTTAATATGCCAATTGCACATTGCTTCGCAGAACAAAGGAACAAACATGGCCAGGGATCCATTGACAATGAGTGATTTTCATTAAAGGTTCTTCTTGATATTGGTCAACAATTCATGTTAACTGCTAATTTATGGGTTCAAGTAGGACTTGTTAACGGCTCACTTGGAAAAGTCATTGACATTGTCCACAACTCCAATCAACAACCTCCTAGTTTACCATCTTTTGTTGTTGTCGAATCACTCTATTACAAAGGACCCTTATGGGATGTTTTGAATCTTACTTATGTTCCAATATCTCCAATAACAAGGGGATCCCGTAGGCAACTACCACTTCGTATGGCATGGGGTTTAACAATTCATAAATCCCAAGGTATGACCCTACAAAATGTTACAATAGATATTGGAAACAATGATAGACAAGGATTGACATTCATTGCAATATCAAGAGTTACATCTCTTTCAGGCCTTCGGATTTCTCCAACTTTCTCTTTTTCCAGATACTCTTGAATGCAAGACAATCCATTTGTCCAACGTAGGAAACAAGAGGAAAGCTTAATTGCTTCAAAGTCTTTAAAATCAAATTGTGGTTGAACCTTCTTATTATTTACTCTATAAATGTACTGTTTTTTTTAACCACTTGTTAATGCAAAAAATCTACATTTGTTTCAAGAAGCATCCAAAAAATGGAGAAATAATTGCCCTTTAGACTAAACTTTCTTAAGAAACTGACACACTGAGAGTAAAACTTATTAACTATGAAAGTTATTATATATCAAGAAATAATTAACGTATAAAAATTATAAATCAACTCTTATTTCCTTAAAAGAATTTTATCACATTTGGATCTCGACCAGCTCAAAATACAACAATCATCAAGCTTATTGCAGCCACATTAAATGCTCTGCAGCTCAACAGATTTCTGATGTCGTCCATTCCATCCTTGCCAATTTGACTCTCAACATCCGTATCCAAAGTTAAACATGATATTTACTAATAGAAATAATTGTTATTATTCAATCTATAAACTTCATGTACCATAAGAAAAATATAAATGTAATACAATTACAAAAAATGGTTTCTTACAAATTTACTGTGTAAATTAAAAAAATCATCGGAAACCCGAGACTCAAGTTTTTGTTCAAATGATTTGCGCATATTTGGGATATAAAAACTGCAAACATATGTCCTTACGTATTCATATTTGATATATATATATCTATTCGCATTTCTAGATAGATATTATTGTGTTATTAGTAAAACATATACTTTTGTTTCAAGAAACATCCAAGAAATATTAAAATATTTGCATTTTAGACTAAACTGTCTCAGGAACAAAAACACTCATTGCGAAAGTTATTATGTAGGAAATAATTATAGCTATCACGAAATAATTAACGTATAAAAATGAACGTATACAAATTTTAGATTAAGTCTTATTTTCTTAAATGAACTTAAAACAAAAAAACTCCCATTTTAAATTTTCCATTTGCAAAACACGATACCCGATTTCCAATTTTCAAACCAAGATAAGTAAAAGAGGTTCATTTTCGAAACGACGGTTATTTGTCTTGTTTGCGATTTTTGATTTCCGATATCTCAGATATCGGAAACTTGTATTCACATTTTTGTTGAAATATTTCCCTCCCTTCTCGATTGCAATTTCAAATTTCCGAATTTTGAAACACAATACCCATTTTCCGAAAACCCATATCGAAAACCGCAAAGTCAAAATTTTCTTAAGGGTATTTCCCTTATTCGAGATTTCCTATTCCCAATATTTCAAATATTGAACAATGTAGACTCAAGTTTTTGTTCAAATGATTTGCTCGCTTGCCGATTCTCCAATTTACCAAACACAATACCCAATTTCCGAAAACCGATCTCGGAAACCACAAAGTAGAATTTCTTTTAAGGATATTTCCCTTATTTGCAATTTCCTATTCCCGATATTTCAGATATCGACCAATGCAAACTCAAGTTTTTTCTCAAATAATTTAAATGTTAACATTTGAGTTATTTCTATGTCAAATGTTCTAAATGAAAATGTTTACAAAATGTTTGATTCTTTAGTAACATGTTTACAAAATGATTATGTTGTAATTTTCAATATCAAAGCATATTTTTCAAAAAAACATCTGCATATATAAAAACAAATACCTCGAGGGACGATGATAAGACAACTCTCTTGAATATACCTGGGCGAATCCATTATGGGGAAATCTCAAAATCATGAGGAGTAAAGACTTTGATTTTCGATGTGCAGATGGATGAGATTTCTCTTTAATGGCATCATAACGTCGTCCGTTTAGAACACAAATAACATAATGTCATCATATTAATCGCAGAAGTGACTGTTACCCTCACTTTTTCTCAGCATTAAATTATCTCATAATGTGTCAACTTGACATTTGTCACCTCATCTATGCCTTCTTATGATGGTATAAATTATTAAATATATGAAATATATTGCTTAACATTAAATGATCGTCCATTTCACATGTTCCAAACACCAAATGTTTCAAATCGAACATATTTCACATCTTGGATTCTCCTCCCATTCCATCCTTTCGTATACAAATCATATTAATTCCAAGTTATAGATATAAAAATCCCAAAGACATAATAACATTTGTAAGATTTACCCAATAAATACAACCTCTTACTGAAGCAAATGTCAGTTGCACCTCATTCATAAATATAAATGTTGTTTCGTGTGTGTGTGTGTGTGTGTGTATAGAGAGAGAGAGATTTATATATTCGGAAATTCTTAGATCCGAAATCTCCAAATTCCAAAATGTCAAATTGTAGACTCCAAAATGCAAAATTTCAATTCCACTTTTAGAAATTTCTTATTAAACAATGTTCTAAAATAAAGGAACAATAAATCCATTCAGTGGTCTTGATGTCGTATTATCTTTAAACTTCATATTTTTTAACATAAATATTTGTTATTGCATCTTTAAATAAATTTCATATACCCAAATCAAGCTATTCACATATATTAAATCTTTATTACAAAATGTTTGATTCTTCAGTAACATGTTTACAAAATGTTTATGTTGTAATTTTCAAAATCAAAGCATATTTTTTGGAAAAATATATGCATATACAAAAACAAATACCTCGTGGGACGATTATAAGACAACACTCTTGAATATACATGGTCCACATAATATTTGCCTCAGTAGGTGCATCTATTTATTGACTAAATCTTCTGAAATGTTATTATGACTTCCCGATTTTGAAAATATTACGTGTGAAAATAACGAACATGTTATATCTTGATTTCATATTTTCCGATATATACACAAATCTCATGTGTTCAAATACAATTCACAATTTCCACTTTCACAAATCTTGATCTCGAATCATCTTCAAACTTGATATTTATTAACATAAAAAATTGACATTAGATATTTAAATAAATTTTGTATACCCATATCAACCTATTCATGTATATCAGATCTTTAACTTTAGCTTTGTTAGGATTACATCTTTAAACTTCACATTAATTTTTTTTGTAAGTTTGCATTGCTATTAATCAACTATACAAAATATTATAGAAAATCGAGAATTCTTATCAAGTCAAAATAGTGCTCTAACAACCACTCAAATCCGTTAAAAAATATTATAGAAAATCAAGAATTCTGATCAAGTGAAAACAATGCTCTAACAACCCCTCTAATCCGTTAAAAACAAAAAAATCCACAGTTGATGTGTACCGAGCATAAAAACCATACAAAAAATGAACGCTGCTGGATAAGTAAAGTTAAAATAAAATTATAGACAGATTGAAAAGAGCCACAATAACCCATGTGATATATGGGGGGCTATGTACAAAATTACTATGAAGAAATGTTTACGAAGAGACCTTGAAAACTAAAAAACGACATAAACTTAGAAGTAAACAAAAGGAACCAAAATAGAAAAAAATGAAACAGAAACAAGATCATGAGTTAGCACTGCTGGTAGTGACATTCGGATCCTGCGTGTCTTGTGTTTCTTCAACCATAGGACAAAGCCCACAGACTTCCTCGTCTAAAAATGGTAGACTGCGCTTTAGCGGCAGAACGACCACTTTCCCATTAGAGGCATCTGTTTTCCCCATAGAAAGATTCGCTTTGCCCACAAAATCATCTGCAATCCCCAAATAGGCATCAGATTCGAGACCTCCTTTAAAAAGCTGGCTAATTGTAACACGCACTGCAGATACAATGGTAATCGTAGGAGTTGGGTCGACATTCATTTCTGGAGCCATAGAGACATTTCCGCTACCTACATCACCCAAGGAATCAACTCCCATGGCTATTTTTTTCCACATGTCCATCATATCTCTCTCCATGATAACCATATCTAAGTCCAACATTTTCGACAAAGCCTCTG
This sequence comes from Pseudotsuga menziesii, assembly GCA_001517045.1. Classification (NCBI taxonomy): domain Eukaryota; kingdom Viridiplantae; phylum Streptophyta; class Pinopsida; order Pinales; family Pinaceae; genus Pseudotsuga; species Pseudotsuga menziesii. The sequence continues at coordinate 101,390 of LPNX010717027.1, forward strand.
AAATTGCCAACTTAATATTATTCCATTTCCCTGGCATTTCTTCCATGAGGGATCCCGTCATGTTTTTTACAATCCAATACTTATTCAGGCTTACCCCATCATCATCGCGAGCAAGATTCTTGTTTATCGGCCTCTTTCCCAATCATCTATTATGGACTGAACTTGTGGAAAAATATCATTGTTGTAACCATCGAGCTTTGTCACGCGCGCCCCTTGGTGCGCATGACCGTGACCACTTCCAACATGAAGAAACATGGCATGCTGCTTGGACATAGTATGATGGTTCAGATGTAAAACAAAACAGAGCTGAACAAAATGAGGGAAGACCAAAAATGGCCCAACATCCAATCAGTTAGGCAAGAAATAGTTGAATGTAAATAGGGAGAAAGATTCATTGTCATGCTAAAACCAACAGGAGGCCATTAATGGAGAAAAAAGATTGTTGTACCACTTCCAGTTACTCACTAAGAGAAATTTTCTTGTAACCACATAACGAAATGACCGCCATGTCAAATCATCCCTTAACTCAGTAGCTACGGTGTCCTCCATTGAAGCTGATACATGCTCACAAAACTTCGTCAACAACCACTAGTTAATGTCGTCTCGGACAAAATGGAAGTAGAGACGTCAATACCGACAACTTGACATTTGTCACCTCAGCATTAAAACACATCTAATTTTTATGATACACCTTATTACCGAATCAACTCCAATCCTAGCATTAAAACTCAAATCATCACAAGATTGACCAACCTGGACAACAAGACCCACTTCATTAATGCGTAATGAGTGCAGGATACATGACAGAAACAAGTACAATGTCAATCTCCGACAATATAGCTGTCTATTCCATACTTTCCAATTTGACTCTCATCATTCACATCCAGGGTTAAACGTCATATTTATTAACAGAAAAAATTGTTATTATTCAATATATAAACCTCATAAAATTGTTTCTTAAAAATTTACTGTATAAATTAAAATCTATAATTCTTGAAAAATATTATATTTTAAATCACTTTTAAAGTCATTTCTGTAAATAAAATTAAATCATATAATTTCCACTATATATAAACAAATTTAAAACGCATTATTTATATTATGAATTTTTTTATTTTATAAAATTTGATCTAGATTTCCATAAACATGATACCGAATTTTTGAAATCGGATATCTAGAACTGAAAATTCCAGTTTTTATTAGGGTTATTATGGCTATTGGCGATTTGCGATTCGCGATAATTAAATCCGAAATATCGAAAATCCAAGAAATCAATAAACATTACAAACATAAAAACTGATCTTACCACTTTCTAATATCCAAACTATCCCAAATTAAAAATAGGAAATCTAGGAAATTATTTCAATAAAATACTTAATGTCTGGTTTACACTCTGAAAAAATGTACAATATCAGGCATACCCCAAATAACCTTAAACAAAAATGAAATTTCCAATTTCCGATACCCATAAATCAGATATCTGAAATGTCGAAAATACGAAATCCGGAAATAAGACAAAATATCACAAAATGCTTTTGTGATATTTCTAATTTTCGACTTTTTGTGATATTTGTAGAATCGAAAATCGTGAAACGAGCAAATTATTTCAACAAAATCTTGAGTATCCTATTTCCGATATCCGAAATATCGAAAATCGAGCATACCCGAAATAACCTTAGCAAAAAATGTATTTTCCAGTTTACAATACCCAAAAATAAGAGACTTAGAAACATCTTTATAAAACAAAATGGCAAACAACCTATTATTTAATATATATATTGACCAATTAAGTAATTTACTTCAACCACCCACTTAAATCATAGGTTTGTTTATTTTTTATTATACTTTCATTAAGGCTTCTAACATCTGAAATATCGAAGAGCGTAAATCAAGGATACCCCAAATAACCCTAACAAATAATGGAATTGTAATTTTTGATACCCGAAAATCTGAAATAAAAAAACTAACATGGGCACTCTTTAAATAATCAGGCCATTTCTTTAATTATAATGTGCAAGAATCTTTTGATATCAATTCAGAGTGTCTTTCAGGTCGCGACGCCAGAACCCTGAAAGCTAAGTGTATTTCATTAACATATTCCCAAACAAGTTTCAAAGTTTAAATTACTTTGAGCATAAACTCAGTCCTAAACAAGATAACTAATCATTTCAAGATAGAACTATTACAGAATATAACAGATGAAAGAAACAACCAATTAATGTACAAACATGCAAATCCAAATTACTTCTTTCAACTTAATTTAGACCAACTTACCATTTAAGTGTTAAAAATACACAAATTGCAAAAAACATTGTTTCTTGGACTTACACAATAAGTCCAAATTCATGATAGAAATTTCTTTCCTCAGCACGCTGTATACGTAAATATTTGCAAATATTACCAAAATGTGCAATTACACAAATAAATAGTTTCTAGCTTTGCTTAAGGGCATAACTCCATTTAACAAATAAATCCAGAATGTCATCAACTTCTTGAAAATGAGCATTCCTCAACTGAATATCGTTCTTGCAAATTTGGGACGAAATTTCCTCCCTTCTGATTTTTTTCCATTCTTTGATGAACAACTTTATCGGAGCTATCGAGACATGGGGAACTTCTCAATCCATTTCTTGATCTCTTGCACCATTAACTAATTGATTTGTTGGATCAACTCTTTGGTATCATCAAACTGCTTTTCCAGTTCTTCCAAATGAACTTTAGGACAAAGTGCCTCACTGAGAGGTTCCAACATAGATAAACTCAAATAAAATAGCAATTTATTTGAAGCAAACCACCTGTTTTCACAAAAAAAAATTCCTACCTTGACTACAGTTTCAACTGAATCGCACATAGCCTCCCATGTCTCAATTGAAACTTCAGTTGTTTTTCAGCTCTAACTTGTCTAAAACTTGCAAGCCATCAGGTCTTTCCTTAATTTGCTTTTTCCAACCTCTGACTTGCTCTAAAGCAGTGGATGCTGCTCTCATCCAATGATAGTGATCCCCAAGATTTTTAGAATGCTTGATAAACTTCCAGTACAAGCCTTGCATCTCATCAAAACAACTATACAAATCTATCACAGCTTGTCGAAATTATTCCTATATCTTACAGAGTACATGTTTAAAATCGTCAGGTCTCACTTCGACAAAAGAGAAGCCTTTTGAGACTAAATGGACATCTTTCAGTTCATGATTGACAAGAGCAATTTGTTCTGCTTGTTGTTGATGAATAACCTCTGCATTTCGTAGCTGATGCTTGGCTTCTTCAAATTTCTTTTTCCATTCCTCTATTTTTTCTTCATGTTCTTGTTTCAACTGCCCAATCTGTTGTTCATGCATCTACTGTGTTTCTGCTAACTCCAGTTTGGCCTTTTCCAATTCTTGTTGTTTTTCACCAAGAGCCAAACTTAATTGTGAAACACATTGAAAATTAGCTCCAACAAAAACTCCCATGGCAGCTGTTATGTCCACTGCCCCTTGCTGCATATCACTCATGTCTGCCTTCCATATAACCTGACCAACGACACACTAATTTTTTCCTGAGCTTCCTCTACCTCTCTTGGCTCCCCTTTTAACCATAGCTTTATCCTTTTCACTCCAATAATATTTGTCAAACGATACAACTGTATCTTCTCCAAAATCTATGATAACTTCAGAAGATGAAATGCTTTGCTGGTGGATGCTAACCAAAGGATCAGTTTGGGTTTGCTTTAAAGGAATGTCTATGCTAAGAGGGAGAATAGTCATACGAGAAGAAATAGAGGTAAAGGTGACTGATGTAAAAGAATCAGATATAGAAAATTCCTCCTTTTCAGGAAGAGTCATACATACAGAAGGAATGTCACCCTGAAAAATATAGGGAAATGGGGATGTAGTGATAGGTTGAGCTTATTAAAAGGAAGAAGCAAAACAATGAATAGGTCAGTCAACTGAACTAGTGAACATGCTAATAGCAGCTAACATTTTTTTATGAAAAAATTACCTCATAAAAACAATGATGGAAAGATGATGTACCTAACATACTAGAAAATATTTTCCTATTGGGGATAGATGACATAACGGTAGTCATAACAGCCTCACCGTCTTCTTCCACATTCGTATCGTGACTCTCAATCTGAGATGACGATAAACAAATTACCTTTGTACAGAAGATTCTTGCATATTTGTATTTGGGATCGAACATTCTTGAACAAGCCTGTCCTCTTTCTTGCGAATTGAGATCAAAGATATTGGATTTTCTTTTGTCCATGCCTCTTGAATTTGAGCATGTTCAGAAATTGCTACATTCTTCTGTCTTTTAGGATTTAGTTCAGTTAACTCTGTCTGAGTTTGCAGACCCGACTTTTTCAAAATTTCTTTCGAGTTCTACCCCTTCCTCCAATATATCTTCTATTGTTGTAAGAGAGGAGCTCGATGGGCTTTCAAGAACAACTCTCCCCTTGTTCTTAGGTTGAGCAGTAGCAACAACAACAACCGATGTTGTTGCATGTTTCCTGTCACTTCTTCTTCTCTCTTCTACCTTTGAAACAGGTACAGTTCAACCCCTTTCTCCAGCGTATCTTCCATTCTGGTAAGAGAGGGGCTACATGGGCCTTGAAGGACACCTTTTCCCTTGTCCTTAGGATGAGCAGCAACATCAGTAACAGACCTTGCTAAATGTTCTCTCACTTCTTGTTCTGTCTTCTCATTGTCAAGATCTTGTTTTAGTTCCAGTTTATTTGCTCTTTCTTGGAGAATTCTTCTCTTAAGATCCTTTTCATACGCGTACTGATGTGACTTTGTCTGTAGATCTTTGATTTTACCAATTGCCTCCTGGAAAGTAGTAGCTCCTCGCAACATGGAATCATTGGGCTCATTTTCATAAACATATTGAAATTTCACATGCTCATAAGCAAATAGATTATGAAAAAAATCCACTGGGTCATGCATTCTTTTGAATACCTCCCCCAAGCTCATAACTGAAATATCCTTTCCCAACAAACATGCATGAACAATATTTTGTACCGTAAGATTGCCAAGATGAATAGGAAATTTAGGCCACCCCATCTTCTTATGTTTGGTCAACCTGGGGAAATCCCCATCCATCACAGTCTAATAGGCAAATATTTGAAGCACCATTCGATTTGGAACTATTCTCGGAAGCAAGTGGACTATATTGCTGCCCCAAATCCTTATGTAAGAGAAATATTCTCCTACATACTAGTCGCCATACACTAAAATGAGTTCCCTGTCTTTTTCAGAGAATGCAAGAGCATCATCTTTAAAACATTTGTAGTACATTGACCCGAGAAACAGGTCACAAAGCTCATAGACACGAAGTATGAAATTGCCGTCCCACATATCAATGTAATATATATGAACAGGATGAAATTTCTCGCTCCAATTCCAATATATCTCTGGTAAACAAGAACACGCACAGAATGCATCCACAACGAACCATAACATGTAGAAAGATGGTTTTCGGTTGGCCGGGGTTCTCTGATATTTTTCAATTTCCTCCCGCAAATTGCAAAATAGAATTTGTGCCCAGTTGAAGGAATCACCTGTAAGCAAAACATGGTTCGCCATAGGAACCTATTTTTCTTTGAAAAAGGAACAGTTAGGTAATCCAAATAACCTGCAAAACATGGCGGCCAGCAACGAGAAAGGATCTGTGAACCAAGAAACTGGATATGTCGAAAGTGAAATGAGAATCACTAGTGTTGGGTCTTCCAGCCAACATTTCACCACTTGTTCGTTAATATTCAATTTGGAAAGGGTTTCGTGGAAAAATTTCGACGAGAAAAGCTGCTTGGGAGTTGCCAAAGCATAAGCCCTAGAAAACACATCTGAATCAAGCGAAGCAATAGAGACATTGCCAATATCATTAAAAATTTGTTGGTTAAGGTCAACGTGGTCCAATGCCCACTTAACAGGGTCCGTGTAAGGCATAAAAGAAGGTCTCGTCACAATGCAATGGAGCTGAGAATTGTGTATGTGCATGTAGAAATGTTAGTGATGAGCAACAGAGGAAAAATCATCACTATCAAAAATAGAATAAATTTTGGACCAGTCCATATATAAGGAATCAGACACATAGCCATTGGTGTCAGTGAAAACATCGCCATTGGGATCTTTGATTTTCTGCTCTTGAATTTTAGCAACCATGTCTAAAAACGATGAGAGTTTAAATTTACCAAAAAAAATGGTCAGAGAGTGAAAACTTACAGGTCACAATAGCGAGTATACACGCCGAGACACAGAGGAAATGCATAGTAAAAAAACCCTCAACAGAGTGAAAAATCCTAAGTTCGATTCTTTAAAAATCCAAGTAAAACGGTAAAAATAATCTTGACCATATATTTCTTATGGATCAATAGAGAAGATCAACCAAACACCAATAAGATATAAAATTTCAAAACATTTACACTTCCGATTTGCGAAATTGCCATGATTTCCAATTTCCCATTATCAGGTATGGGAACCAAATAATCGACTTTTTTTAGGTCATTTGCAGTATCCGCTATTTCCGAGTTCCGATATAAAATCCAAAAATTTATTACAAAAATCAATAAATCCAAAGATAAAATACCAAAGATATATTTTATTTAGTCAAAAATGTCTTGACCTAAAATTTCATTTTCGATTTCTGATTTAATCGAGTTTTTTTTTATGTTCTTTGGGGTATCCGCTATTTCCGAATTTTGATATAAAATTCCAAAAATCACAAAAAATTATTACAAAAATCAATAAATCCAAAGATAAATTTTATTTAGTCAAAATCTCTTACCTAAATTTCAAAACTTAGTATTAATTTCTAGTCTCCCAAGTTAAGTCGCAAAGGTTGGGTTCCGAAAAGACAGAATATTTTTACCCCCTCAGCGTTTTTTTGCACCTCTAGTTGCAAATGCTAGTTATAATTTGAGTTGATTTAATTATTAAAAACATGTGTTCTTCTTTTTAGGGAAGAAGTGTGGGAGGGGTTTTTATTATGTTAGAGAGAAATAGTCATAACTTTTGCTTGGAGACCTAGGATTATGACTAATAACTAAGTTGAATAGTATGCACTCTTGTAAGGAGCACAATTTTTTTTTCTTAAATTTTTTTATTTTGGGAGACTTCTTAATTGTCATAAGATCAACCTGCTAAGGTTTAAATAGTAAGGGGATTGATCAAAATTGTTTTTAGAAGAAAACAATATGTTTTCTTAAATCACTTCCTGGATTATGTCTCCTTCATATGAAGAAACAAACTAACCAAATAGCTAATAAAATGGTTAACTTGGGAGTTTCATTAGCACAAGGTTATATTGAAAAGGATGGGGGTAACCCCCTTAGGAAATGGGTCCCTTAGCCATAAGCCACCTATGAAGTATTAGCACGAGAAGCTTCGGGAGAGTGCCACCAAAGTTAGGAGAGGACATGCGAAGATCTGTCATTATACCAAGACATAAATTATAGTTAATACCCCATTTAGTGTGAATGTAACCTCACACATTTGGATTGATGTTTGCTCGTTGAATTTTATGGCATTCATTATCGCACTCCAAGGTGATTGTGGGATTTTATTTCAGCTTCATCCATGTTTTCCTTCTCAAGCTTTCTTCCTCTACCTTGATAGTCACATAGAGAGTGGCAGTGTTGAAGGAGAGGTGCTCGTGTAGAAATGTATGGTTGTGAGCAAGGGTAACCACCTTCATCATCATTGGGAAGAAGGGGAAGCTCTATGTGCAGTCAAGATTTTATGTTGATTGGGGCTCAAAGATTGGCTAGGATTCTTCCCTCTAGTGAGGATAGGATCATGTTGGGCCTTATTTGTTGTCGAAGAAGAGGTTACCTTAGGCCTAAGTGAAAAAGTTTGTGTGGGCATGACTTTGGGGAGGGAAGCTTTCTGTGGGGTTTGAATGGACATAATTGACCTAAGGCACATGATGCATACTTACATGAGTGGTTTGAATCCATCCTCGAGGCCATTCAATGAATTTGATATCAAGTTTCAATGTTGGATACCTAGGTAGAGGACATTGAGAGTGGTACGAGGGAGCAAGGAGGACAGATCGAGAAAATTCATGTGGATGTGATGAGGTTGCTAAATATGAACTAGGAGAGTCAAGTATATGATTCTTTGTTTCAAGGGTTTTGGGCCATGGAGGAATACTTTGTTATTCAACTGCTCTAGGGACAAGATGAAGCACATGTTTCCAAGTATGAATGAAGATGCTCTTTAAGATGGGTTTTTATCTTTATGTTTGTTTCATAGGTTTTTAGCTATATTTTGTTGCTCGTCTGTATGTGCGAATATACATAAGTCAACATTATTAACCAATAGTACAATTTTGGTATGTGATAGTGGGTTGAGTATTTTCGCTTGGGTTTATGGTTGTCTCTTTAATGTATCCTGCAAAAACTCTTATGTATCTTTGTCGTTGTTCTACAACTTTTTAATATAAAAATTTTAACTGTTTTTGTTATAAAAAAAAAAGAACATATATTCTTCTTAAAAAATTATAAGTTCAAATCCAAAGGTGAATAAAATATGTAAAGATAAACTTAACACTGAAATCACAATATAAAAAAAGTTCTTTCTTCTCTACAAAAAGAAATTAATAATGTTTAATTTAATAATAATTTTAAAATTAAATTATTATTATTATTATTATTTTAGCTCGAGGGGAATCGGTAACTTGTCAAACTTGTCTGGGCCAGGCCCAGGATCAAATCCGCTGCTGCCACTATAACCCCTAAGATATAAACCGGCAGCCCGCAAGCTAGGATATACCAGAAACTTGTGACTCAGCAAGGACCGAGACATCCCGACTCCAATCCCGATAAGGGGCGGTAGTCTATCCAGGGGGCGCCTATCCTTTGAGCCTTATCACAGCGGGCCATGCCTCGGTGGGAATTGATCCCTAGTGGGCTGGGTGAAAACCACCGTCCCCCACCGATTGGACCCCACTTCATTACACGGAAGGTGTTATTCAAAGGACGGTTCTACTCAATACGAAGAATGAGGAACCGCCCCTTGTCAATTGTTTAAGCGCCCAATCCATCGTAATTTTTAAAATAAGAAAACAACTAGAATCAATCTAATCCATCGATTTAGCTCTTTCTGAGACCATCGGTTACTTCATTTGTCCATGGAGTTTGTCAGTACGAGTTACACCATTTCAGCTTTCATAATGAAGCCATATCCGATACACACAAGTGACACAACTTAGTTGTGTTATATATATGTAGATGTACTTGATACTTGCAAATTAATATAAAATACCGTGCTATATACAGGCGCCTGGGCGCATTAATGTAGACAAAGCTGCGGGGCAGAATCAGAGTTGCTCCAATCCCACTGACATCCAAAGTAGCGGTTCAAACCTTCGATACCAACTCAGCTTGCATTCATATTAAGGAACAGATTCGAAATGAAACGAAAAATCATCAGTCACTCCCAAGCAAAGAATGTTCAGTGCCCTCTTGCGTCGGGCGATACACTTGACATTTTATCACCTCTATCACCCCTCTTTGAAGCAAACCACAGGCAGTTTATTAACACACATGCAAGAATTACCAAATTAATTTCTTTTTTTAAATAAGAAAACTATTGGAATCAGCGTAATCCATCGATTTAGCTCGTTCTGTACAGGAAGCAAACCACAGGCAGTTTATTGACACACAGGCAAGAATTATGGCCACTGATAAGATTAAATTACGACCGTTGATAGGATTGCAATGCATGGGCAGACAAGCACAAAATTAAAGAAGTTGACGCTACTCAACACATGGAGAGGAAAATGAACGAAAACAACAAACTCTATTACCCTCGTCATCAATATCAACACACCACACAGAGAGGAAAATGGTTAAAACATCATCTATATCAGCACACAGAGAGTAAAATGGATTAAACATCATTTGGGTGCATCAATATCACATATTTCTTTCTCAGAACCCTTGTCTTCACCGACTGTGCTACTTAAAAGCATGGAAAAAGCAACACAGCCAGCTCCTTGCTTGTACGACAATTTTAGTGGAAATATTAAGCAAGCCCTAGCCTTGAACGGATTTTATGAGCGACAGATTAGAGGAACCCTAAGACTCTAATTTGCTCAACCACATATGAAAATACCTATATAATTTGCTCATTAGAAGTAACCAGGCATTAGAGACCATCCCAACTGTAATACCAATATAATTCGCTCATTAGAATTATCCAAGCATTAGAGACCTCCCAACTGTAAATTCATGTATGTGGGAAAACTAAATCTTAGAGGGCAAAAGAAAGATGAGATTCAAAACTTGGACTCATGGAGTTACCATATCGTCCTAAATGGTGCCAGTCCTTCATCTATCAACATAACTCATAAGGATATTTTTTTTTGTGGAAGGGTGGTTCTTCGATTAACTTGGCCAATAAGATCCTAATCAACACTTTAAGGTTTGGTCAAAATAAAAACTCATTTTAAACTATGGTCTAAAAAAGGCTTTCTTTGGTCTAATGGTGAGTTATGGTCTAAAAAGGTTTTCTTTGGTCCAATGATGATAATGAAAGGGTTGAAAGTTTGATAAAGCATAATTGATTGATCGAATTCATGAGAGAGCTTCATTACGAATTTGTTTAAGCATGCACTTGTGGATTTGATTGTTGTCTTTGATATGCATGTTAGTATAAACATATTGGTGTTCGATGCACATTACAATGGCGAATATTTGACACAAATTAAACTTGGGAAGTAATGTTGTGGTATAAACACATTAGTATTCTTTGTCACACACTTGTGGTGTTGTGACCTTGTTACATAGGCATCAATTTCAATCATATGATATGCATTACACAACATAGTGCAGCGACTCTTGCTGTAGACATAACGTATTGATGTAATTGAGGAGCTCAACAATTTGCATGGAAGGCCAATAGTTAAGACAAATCATCTTCCTTGTTTGTCTCTTCCAATTTAGAATTTTTTGTACTTTGTTCATTATACACAATATTGAATAGACTAGAAGACTTTGAAATGTTTGTGTCCCGATGATAAATGACATATCATGAGATTGTGAATACTTGAATAGTTGGTTACTTGGATATTTTGCTCAACTTCAAGAAGTCCATACCTTGTAACACATTGTCACAAACTTAATGGGAATTTGGAGTTGCTTAGTTGTCAATATAAACATGCTAATGTTTGTGTGAATGAATATATTATCTTTTTTATCAGTTCACTAATTAATTTGAACAAGATAGCGAATACGAAATATATTTATGGGTGTATGTCATGATCCCTACTTATTGGTTGGCTCAACAAGAACAAATATTTGTGTCTTAGGAAAGTGCAACAGGAAGTTGTATAGGACCTTATTGACCAAGTTAATCGAAGACCCACCCTTCCAAAAGGATCCTTATGAGTTGTGTTGATACATGAAGGATCAACCATGGAAAGAGTTAGCCAAGGGCTTTATTGGGTGGTACCATAAACTTATATTATCTACACACAACTTTCTCTCATTTTTACAACATATCAAAGTTCTCTTTGGTGTTTCATTTCCTCTACTTTGAAGGTATGCAAATTATTATTATTTTCCAAAATTTATATTCACAATCAAAATGATATAACTTATTTATAAAAAGACAAAAACTAAGCTAACATTTGACTTTCGAGTATGCTTCCCTATCTTTACTTAGCACGGCCTTCCTCTATTTTTATTTAGACTCTTAAAACTTAAGAATCAATATTCATAACAGATATTCTAAGAGTTTGAGTACGTTTTTCTCATCCTTAGCCTTGTATAATTAGTTTTATTAGTGTGACAAAACCATATGATCTTAATCTTAGAATATGCTTTTAATTGAAAAATATAGTAATAAAATCATTTAACCTTTATATTACGCTTGTTTAGCCTTATAAAATTTAATTTTACTAGGAGTGAATCAATGCAGGTAACTGGTTCTCATTATGAATGGTGGCCAAGAAACAAGAAAGTGATAGTGAGAAGTGGGGCATCTCACATGCAAGCGTCCCACTCCATGGACACGTTGACTTGGGCAGCTTAGTGGCTATGGCAAGCCATTTGTTTTGGAAGTCTTATTAAATTGTGTGGAATTTGTAATATTTATTATTAGATTTATATTTAGTAGTAATGTCTTTAATGTTGGTGTTGTTGTTGGGTTATAAGGTATTGGATGTAGTTGATTTAACAGTAATAATATTAAATGTATTTTTGCTAGGTGCATATTGTGTAGTTAGGAGGTGCATATTGTGTAGCTAGAAAAATTAATTGTACATGGATAAGGCGGTATCTTCTGAACTTCATGGATCTAATGATGCATTTAAGAAGTCTTAAGAATATTTAAGAAATTCTATGTTTGGTGAGTAACTTAAACTCTAGACTATCTTTGCATCCAAAATTAGATGGATCTAATGATGCATTTAAGAAGTCTTAAGAATATTTAAGAAATTCTATGTTTGGTGAGTAACTTAAACTCTAGACTATCTTTGCATCCAAAATTAGGCAATTTTTGGCTGAAATTGCTGAAATGACAATTTTGGGTTGTTAGAATTGCATAATTAAGATGGGGAAGGGGTAATCAAGGTCACTGAATCCATTTATGCAATCAAAATTGCAATTCCATCAAGTCAAATAGCAATTTCACCAACAAACCACGTCGCCAGATTGAATCTAGAGTTTAGCTAGTCTATTCAACCTTGTTTTTATTTCATTGGAATAGCTACAAATCTTTTTTACAAAATGTGACAAGGTTAGGTTATATAGACTTTAATAAAAAAATGATATTGTTCATCTATTTTGGTTGGACAAATCATTCTTCTACTCAAACTAAAATAAATGTTGTTCTAATTTAAAGTGAAATATTTTGTACATTCTGCCTTGTGCCCGCAACCAAATTTTCATTGTGGAGTAGTTTGGCTTTTATTTATTTGGCATGAATTTAATGGAACTGCCTTTCAAACAATGTTTCACATGGCCCGGAGAAAAAGTGGGAAATGTAATGATAAAAATAGAAAAGGACGGAAGAATATATACATTAAGTATAAGTCTATTTTTAAAAAGAGTTGCAATATGTAATGAATGTATATATTTTGAAGTTATGGCTTGGTCATGTTTGTGTTGGCATGAAATAATGGTGAACAATATTCAACATGCAGTAGAGTAATAAATGCTCTGGCGACAACATTGTGGACCATTGGATCTCAACCTGTTTGAGATCCAATGGCCCACAGTGCTATTGTCGCATCATTTATTACTCTGCTGCATGTAAAATATTTCCCCCCCAAAACAATGGGGATGTACCAATCGAGGATACAAGGTGTACGTCGGTGTTCTTGTTCATCTTGATGTGGATAGTTGCATGTGAGATGCCCCACTTTTCACATCACTTTCTTTGTTTCCTGTTGCCCTCTCACGCTACCCAAGAAACTAATTTCACACTGTAAAAAGAAATATAATGAAAAGAAAAGACGTTGTGGTGGTTTGCATGTAATTTAGAGTGGCATATTTGCATCTTTAATGTTTGCATGTGATAAAGGTGATAATGAAGAAATGCAATGATAAGAAAAGATGTTGGGGTGGTTTGCATGTGATATAGGTGATAGATGAAGAAATGTAATGATAAAAAAGATGTTGGGGTGCTTTGCATGTAATTTAGAGTGGAATTATTGCACCATTTGTTTTTTTTTTTCCAAAAGAAAAATAACAATTCCTTGATATTCATAAGAATCAAAGGTAACATTTACATAACTGTGAAACCGAGTGTCACAAACAGTAAGCAATCCCCAAAATAAGTGAGGCTTGTACAAGAGCCCCATACTCTTCCCAAGGGAGCGTTTGTCAGTGCAAGGGAGCACAATACGATCCCTGAAGGGTTATCCAAGGAAACCCTTAGGGGGAGAAGATATCCCCCGAGCTAAGACAAAAAAACATGTCCAATACAATTCATATCATAACAGATATCAAGGCTTAGCAAATACTCAACTCATAAATGAGTAGAGACAAAAAGCCATATCATGAAATGATAGATACGCATCCCTTAAAAGAAGGTGATGGTATTACTTCCAATAGACTCTCCATCCATACATTCAATATATGAGAGTCGACCCATCTCAAGTATAAGAGCTTCCTTGGATAAGGCATCAACACTCATATTGTGCTCCCTATAGATGTGATGAAGGTTTAAGGAGAGAAAGGAAATTTTTACCTCAAAAATACAGTCACACCATTGATTTAGGTCAACAACATCAAGGCGAGCCATAGCATTTTCCCAATTAATGATAACTTGGGAGTCTCCACAGACAAAGAGAGAAGGGAGGCCCAAAGCAACCACAAAAACCAAAAGTGTCCAAAGTGCTAGCAGGTCCGCCCTGGTTTTTGTGCTAATACCATAACCCATCTTGGCATTAAAAAAATGAGAAGAACTAATAAGCAAAGTGAAACCAACACCACCTGAACTTGATGTAGCTGTACCATCAAAAAAACCAGAGGGGAAGGTGCTCTCAAGCAAAGGGCCTATATTTTGAGGAGTATGTTTTTTTATAATAGCAAGGATAGAGTTTATGAACTCCATGATTCTATGGCATACCATTTCCACCTTTGGTACCAGATCATAAAAAATGCAGCGGTTACAAATATTCCAAATACTCCATATATAAAAGAAGGCCAGATGTAACAGGTTATGCTCAATGGCTAGAATAGTCCAACAATTTATATTTTCCTTCAGTGATGTATCATTCCATTTGAAAACCATCCCATGACTGGTGGCTAGAGAATTACTAGCATCCTGTGTGAAGGTACAAGAGACAAACATATGATTTCACCGATTCACTAGTTGCGTTACAGAGGCAGCAGCGGTTTGGTCCAATCCATCCATGTTTTAGAACATTATCCCAAGTACTGATAAAATTTTCAGCGCACCAGCTAAAGCATTTTATTTTGAGTGGGATATTCCACTGCCAAAGTTGCTTGAACTACCACCCCGACAACTTTCCATAGACATCTATAAGATCATAAGCCATATGTGTTGTAGCTTCACCATCTTTTTTGTTGTGCAACCAGAAAATATGGTCTTTTTGAGTGTTCAGTCTAAATCCTCCAAGATAAATTCCTTGTGTGAAGTTTGACCACTCCTCCTTCCAAGCCCCACCAAGTTCTACATCCTCAACTGACAGCTAGTAGGAAGAGGACATGGTTTGTTCACCAGTATTGCGTGCATGAATGAGATTACTTATCCCATAATCAAATAGATAAGCACGAAGATCCTCCACAGATCCTCAAAGAGAATATAATATGATTTCAAACCTGCAATAAGGTCTACACCAATTTTGATGGAAGCACCATCACCCACACACCATCCCAACATGCGGTTGATCCAGGGAAGAGCACGAATAAAACCATTCCCTATATGTAAAGTGTTTAGTACAGAGTATCTATTTTTATGGATCCAACCTTCCCAAGGTTCACCTTTGAGATATTTTGTATGTATAATCTGAAACCATAGACCTGTGCTTCCCAAAACATACCACTGACTCTTAATCCTGAGAGCATTGTTGAACCAATCTATATTTTTGATGTTCCAACCTCCAATAGAAAACGGTTTGGAGAGCATCTTCTAGTCCACTAAATGCAGCTTGTGATTATTTGTTGTGCCACCCAAGAGAAAGGTAAATATAAATTGCCTCAGTCTATTCAAAATCGATCTTGGGAGTCTTTCCAGTGAAAACCAATAAACCAGGATTCCAGATAGGAGATATCTGATCAAAATCAGCATTCCACCCAACGAAAGGAACTTTGTAGTCCAATGACAAATCTTGTTTTCAAACAATTTAATGATCCATCTCCAGTCCTTTGAGCAATAACCCACCGGTTTGAGCCAAAAACTGAAGTATTTAAATCTCGATTCCATCGGATCCATTTTGAAGAGTAAGATGGCATTGATACAGTTACTTACATCATCCGATAAATTTTGTCCAGAGAAATGAAGATTTTTCCAAGCTGATAATCATTCCCAAAGCTGAACAAAAAAGGTCCAATACACATTTATATGCTTTCCATTCTTCAAAGGTTCGTCTGCCAAAATTAATTACATCATCCACGAACAGTAAGTGGGTAAGAGCAAGGGTGGGTGAGAGTATTATACCAGATATCTTCCCTTCGGATTTTGCTACCCCACTTAAACAACTAAGTCCTTCAATCACCAGAAGGAAGAGGAGAGGTGACAGGGGACATCCATGTCTGATACCTCTAGAAGCATTAAAGAAGCCCGAAGGTAAACCACTGATCAATACAGAGAAATTTGTTGAAGATACACAACCCATGATGCAATTAACTACCTCCAATGGAATCCCAATCTGGAGGACGATAAGGCGTAAGAAGGTCCAATTAACACAATCAAAAGATTTTATGAGGTCAAGATTTATAACTAGGGCATCCAATTTTTTTATTTTTACAGTGTGAAGTACTTCCTGGGTAATCCCAGTGGATTCCTGGATCTTCCTTTTTTTTAAGAACCCAAACTCCTCAATGGAGATGGAACTAGAGAGGATGGGCTTAAGTCCATTATATATGACTTTAGAGATGAGTTTATCGATAAGGTTGCAGAGGGAGATGGGTTGGAAGTCTGCAAAGGTTTTATGGAGCTCACATTTAGGAATAAGGGTTGGAAAAGTAGAGTTCATGGCTCTACTAACCTTCCCATCCCCTCGAGATTACTTGACATCCATTAACAAATTATGCTTTACCAAATCAAATAAAAAGATGGAGAATTCCATAGGCCAGTTGTCGGGCCCCGGGCTCCTGTCCTTCTTGAAGCTCTTCAGAGTTGCTTCAATTTCCCCTAGAGAGACCTCATTAGTCATGCTCTCTGAATCTTCGAAGGAGAGGAAAGAATGAAAGTTCTTGATGACCTGTAATTGGTCCGATATGAGGCCTTTCCCATCCTCCAAAAAAACGGAGAAAAAGTGTTCCATCCACAGGATTTTGAGATGATCCAAATTGCTAACAGGTGTACCAGAACCATCAACAAGTTCCCAGATAGAGTTATTGTTTCTCGTGGGTGAAGCAAAACTATGGAAATATTTACTATTTGCAACCCCCTGATCAACCTAGAGGGCCCTGCTCTCGAGTCTCCATGTGAGTACCTCATGTGCCAATAATTTTTCCTTTCTACTTTTAATGGACATCGGTTTATAAGCCTCAGAATCATAAAGGATGCCTGAAGGAGATTGAGCAAAGAGTTGTTGTACCTCCTAATCCAGGTCCTCAGATTCCTTTCGTTGTCTTGCAAGTTGCAACTTTTTCCAAAATTTTACTTCACCTTTTAGTCTTTTAGTTTCACTACCAGACTGGTCATGGCATCACACTCAGGAATAGATATCTTCGCGGACCAGGATGTAACAACAAGCTATGAAAATTCTTCCACCTGAATCCAGAACCTTTTTAATTTGAAGGGATAGTTTCTCAAAATAACCGAAGCATCCCATTCGAGACAAACAAGAAAATGATCAGAGATTACAGAATAGTGTACCTAGGAGTGATACCGAGAGAAAAGAGGTACCAAGGACGCTGATACAAGAAATATGTCAAGTCTTTTACAAATGCCCCTGTCACCCAATATACCATTTCTCCAGGTAGGGATAATATAGGCCGACACCGTGTCCACCATATTGTTACGAGTGAGCAACTAAACAAAATATGAGCTGAGTGGATCAATATGGGCATATTTTCCCCATATTTCTCCATCTGAGATGGTAAAGTTAAGATCACCATCGATGATTAAATTAATACTGTAAAAGATTCCCTCATTAACAATGACCTCCCAAAATATAGTCCTATTATGATAGGGACCATAGAAGTTGAGACATGAGAGTTCCAAGGGTTGATTCCCCAATACATCCTTAACCAGAATACCAAAAGAGGAGAAAAAGGATTTACAATGAAAGACAGAAGGATACCAAGCAGTGAGGAGGCCTCCTGAGAGGCCAAGAGAGTCAAAAGCATAAAATTCCCAGCCATGTCTAATTTTTGCAAAGGAGAGGAGGGCCTGTGTGTGGTCACACATCGTTTCCTGAAAGAATAACATATCATGCTTGGTAGCAGAGAGTAAAAAATCAAGGGATTTGATCTTGGTAAGTCCTACAAAACCACGTATATTAAGAGAGAGTAATTTCAATAAGTACCCAGGCCCGAGGAAGACTTTGCTCTAAGTACCCCAGACTCATGGATGGAAGACCAGAAGTGTGATGGGATCTTGCCACATCTTTCAGTCTAGTAGTAATGGGAGAAGACGAAGTTACCCTAGGACCCTAGGTTGGTGTAAACTTTTAACTTTCCTTGAATGCCTAACGGTCACATTCTCATGCCTAATAGAGTCGAGAGGGATAGTAGAGGGCGTAATAGGGGACTTGTCTGTAAAGATAGTGATGGAATACAGGAGATAGGAGTCAGCAAAAGAAGGCTCTTCACAGGGACTAGCAGTAACTGGGAAAGAACCAGATAATGGTGAAGAGGGAACCCCATCAAGGGGAGGAAACTCATCCTTCGAGAAGAAATAAGGGACAGGAAAGGTATGTGCCTATGGAGAGGGGGGGGTGAGACCAAGTATCTGATAGTCCCCAGAGGAGCGGTGCTCAAAACCCTAACAAGGGAAATAGACAACCCATCTGAACTATCAGAGCCCAGGACCCAAAAATAAGTGGTAATCCTCACAGGCGAAGTTATTACAAGAGAGGTGACCATTGAGCCAACAACCAAGGGAACGAGATTCATAGAACTAAGTCCTATACAAGACAGAGTTCATTCCCACCCAAGGAGGCAGTATCCACCACTAGGTCAACACACAAAGGAAGTGGGGCATCTACCAGGTGACCACAACGAGTTGTATTCTCCATATCCACAATAAAATTTAACTTTCCTTTAGTGAGATCCTCGTAAAAAGTAGGAGAGGCCAAGTTATACATACCTACAGGTGGAGATGAGGAGATACCATGATCTGAAGGGTCATGGGATACAAGTCGAGCCTCGACTCCATCTGCAGCATCCTTCACCTGAGGATACCCATGTAACAAAAGAGGACAAATATGCCTAAGATGATCGGTATCATGACAAAAATTATAGTGAAATGGAAAATGAAGGTGCTCCAATCTTTGCGTAAGGTCTATTTCATGGTACATAATGTCGATAGATGACATAATGCCCACAGAAACATCTAATTCAACCAGAACCTTAGATGTGCACTTATAAAAGGAGTGTGAGAAATTATCTTCCAAAGCCACGAACCGACACATAGTATTTGCTATGCCCCAAGGACTTCCTTACTCCAGAGTGGAAAGGGTAATGCAAGGAGAAATACCCAAAGGTGGTGAACTACAATGCGTTCCCAGATAGGGTCAAATCCTATGTGTCAGTGATCGAGGACCAAGGATCCCTTACCCAGTGGCCAGAGAGAATTGAGAATGAGAGTTGCATCCTTCCCTTCGAGAAATAGAAATGCATACCAATCATTGGTGAGTTTACTAATGGTTGGTATGTAATTCAGTTAGGGCTTCTAGTGTTGTGTTGCTTAGGCGACCCATTCCTCTTTCTCCAACTTACAATGCTCCAGTTTACCGACTAAGGTGCATCTACACAACATCTCTAGTTTGTCAAAGAAAACATCCTGACCCAACACAAAGCATCTCTTAGTATCCAGGACCTTAATAGCCTTCGTCTTTCGTTGGGCCCTGTAGTGAGCTTGAGAGGCTACAAACGACCCACGGGCCTTCGAAGGACACAAAGTCACCTTGTAACTAAGTGATAGAACCCTGACATGCCAACAAGGTACCAACAAGGTGGGATAAAAAAAGAATTGAAAACCCAAGGTAAAAGAACCGACAAACCCGAAACCATAGGGAAAAGTCAAGCCCAAGAAAACCAAAATAATACAAAATAGTGGTAAGGTCAAAACCCATCAAAGCCGGTGGTAATCATCATGTAACCCACGTAAATAAACTGGGGAGGAAAACCAAGGAAAAAACAACGTGTAATCCCATCCAAAACCCTAAAAAACAAAAACCCTAACAACAACTCCCCACAGACAATGAGAGGTGAAAAACCAGATAATGCAGTAGGCCCTGGGTAGTCGATACCATCCTCCAGGATAAGTCAAGGGCCAAGCGCAGTATTACTCTTTGGTACACCACAAACTAGTGAGATAGTCAAAGTAAAAAACAAACCAGTGAGATAGTCAAACCCCCACAAAACCCAGTATTAATCATCATGAATAACCTCGTGAAACCCGGGAAGGAAAACCAGGAACACAAAGTTATGTTCCGGTGAAATCCAAAAATAAAAAAGGAAACCCTTATAGACCAAGGAAAAAAAACACAAAAAGATGTAGGTTTCAAGCATGGTAATTTTTAGTGGCGAAATTTCGCCAATTGGCTAATTTTTGGGTTTAAAAAAAAAAAAAAATTCGCTATTTTGTGTCTAATATCACCTATATTTACATAAAATATGTTTTTTTCATAATATTCGCCTAACTTTATATATTTCAATGTTAATTTTATGTTTAATATTTAATATTCGCCTACCTATCTATAAACATGTTTTTTCAATCCAGGACAATCGCCTAGAATACTATACTTAATAACTATAATATTAAAATCCTTAAAAAATACCCTGGTTTCGAACGGTCGAAACAACTCACCAGGAAAAGGTGCTCAGGAGAGCTAAGTTCCCAAAGAACCTCGACAATACTAGAAGAGTCCAAAATCCAAAAACTGGGAACAACCAGTAGTCGACACGAGAAGAGTGAGAGTCACTCTGTAAAAGACAAAGACTGACAAAACCCCCTTCACAAGAGCAGTGGGCGTCAGTGTCCTAGGAGCTCTGGGAATTAGAAACCGGGAGTAAAACCCTAAAGTTCAGTAAGAAGCACAACCAGGAAACACAAGAAAACAAACAAAAAACCCAATTCCCACTTTTTTTCATGGCTAGTACTAAGCCCTCGAGGAGAGGGTGGACTCCATGCTAGGGTAAGAACAAAAGTAGCAGGACAAGTCAGTCATGTTCACAGAGTTCCCTCACCCACAAGGTTTAATAGAGTTCCATCACCGCTACTGCATTCACTCCTCTACCTTTTGCATCCGCTTTTATTTGGTAGGAAGTGATTTCAAGGAAAATTTTCACATGGCACGAAGACAAATTAAACAATTTAGATCAAGAAGTGCCAAATGTAATGGAGTTATAAAAAAACTACAACATATATATATATATGTATGTATGTATGTGTGTGTGTGTGTGTGTGTGTGTGTGTGTGTGTGTGTGTGATATATATATATATATACATATACATATACATATACATATA
>LPNX010717064.1:7436-18129 GCA_001517045.1 Pseudotsuga menziesii
ACCACCCATTAATCATTTTACAAATTTAAACTAGATAACTAAAGAAATTAGTGTAATTTATATATTTTCCAAAGGTCACGCATTCCAATATCATCTCACTTAACATANGTGTATACCACCCTTTAATCATTTTACAAATTTAAACTAGATAACTAAAGAAATTAGTGTAATTTACGTATTTTCCAAAGGTCACGCATTCCAATATCATCTCATTTAACATACCAATAACAAAGAATACTTTGTGGTGATTATTTTTATTTCAAAGTGAAATTGTATGTCATCAAAACTTGGCACTCAGACAAATGAAATTGTCAAGCCTTAACACTAATCAAAACCAATTTGTGATACTTTTTGAGAAATTAATGGAGAAATCCTTTGTATTTCCTATACCCATGTGTTCTATGCCATTCTCTCCCTATTCGTACGTAATTATCCATTTTATTAGCATCGACATAAGCTCACCCATCTCTCTACACAATAAGGAACT
The DNA here is from genome assembly GCA_001517045.1 of Pseudotsuga menziesii. NCBI lineage: Eukaryota > Viridiplantae > Streptophyta > Pinopsida > Pinales > Pinaceae > Pseudotsuga > Pseudotsuga menziesii. Next base: position 7,924 of record LPNX010717064.1, read on the forward strand.
GGGGTTTTAGTTATTCATTCATAATCATATGAACCCATCGAAAATCAGTTGGAAGCATCAAATTCCACAGATCCATGTTTGAATATTTTAAGGAAAATAAGTCCAAGTATTAGGTAGGCTTGTAACTATGAACAACAAGTATGAGAGATGTGATAGGATCCAATTCATTTGAATTGATGAGTGTAATATACATGAAAATTCATACTTACGATAGAAAGTATTCATGGTAAGGAACTAAGAACATGTAACCGAACTAAAATTATATATGTTAGATACTAGCGATAGCATGTAGAGTTATCTATGTTTATAANGCGATGGCATGTAGAGTTATCTATGTTTATAATGGAATATTCTTGTTATAGAATTATGTTCATAGAGCCACATTGATACACTCAACACTTGGCATGTTTTCGACATTAGCATGTTCAATATTGACTTTAACAAGTCTGAACCTCAACACAACCTTGTTAGGTTTCACATCTTGGCATGCATCGTTGAATCCAACATCTCGACATGACTACGACCAATTAGCTCTCTATCTTCTAGTCATTGTAACGGTTGAAATTTTGAACCATTCTAACTTCTTTGTAAGTAAACATAATCGGTAGTCACCAACTATGTCAGCATCCTATATAAGCATGCACACTATTGTAAATACAAGAAAGTAATAGAGTATTAATTGAACAGTAGATATTGGTTCAAATTATTTTGTTTTTATGTGTGTTTACTTTTTCTTATTGTAGTATATTTCATGCTTTCCTAATTTTGTTATTCTTCCATGATAACAATGCTCGCTTCATTGAATTGAATTGTTGTCCTCTAACATGCACTAGGGCACCCAGATCATTTGTATCCGAGCTAGATTCAAAGCTTAAGTTGTGTAGACACCTCTAAAAAAGTTACTTGAATTACGCTTGTTCAAACAGACTCACAATAAAAGTAGACACTATCTTCTACATCAGATAATATGGCCAAATAAAGAGACAATAGACATGCAACATATGAAATGGAGTAACCCATAAAAAAGAACTAGCTCACTTCCAAGCTGAATTTTTTTTTGAGTTTAGTGATACTCTCATGCAATTCACTTCTACATCCGTAGAATCCTTGATGAGATCTCAATACGATAAAATCATCCCCTTCAAAGTGAAAATTAATCTAGACATACCGAATTTTGAAGGAAATACTGACGTAAAATTCTTTGATAATTGTGTAGAACAACTTGAATCCTACAACTTTGTCAATCAAATCTCCAAAGAGAAAAATATCACCATTACATCCTTAGATATGTCAAACTTCGTGCACTTCTGGTAGGATAATCTATCGACAAAGATGGAACAAGAAGGAGACACCATAAACACATGGGAAAAAAATTTCATGTACATCCAAAAGGAGTTCTACCCTCCCAAGTACATTCAAAAACAATATAGGAAGTGGCAGTAGCTAAGGTAATTGAAATACTAGCTCGTGCAGAGTTTGATTGGTGTTTTCTATCCACTCATGGCTAGACTTGGAATCCAAGAAGAAGATCAATTACTTGTCCTAAAGTATGGCATCAACGTAGATTATCCTTGTAAATTAAATAAGAGATGGGAATTTTGACTCTAAGTATGCTTGCGGATGCATTTCACTACGCTATAAAGCTTGAATTTAAACAAAAATGAAAATCATGTTTCCCAACCAAGCCAACAGGTTGAACATATATCAAGAATTCACCAGCCAACTCTGAAAAGTTAAGACAACCTTCTCAACTGAGTTTTCCAAATCCAAAAGGTGTGATTATCACAATTCATCATGGCATGATATGTTATAATGCAATGCTAGGAAGATTTTTTTGGAAAAATTATCTACATATGACTTGTCCGATAAATCCATGGTAGAATCTGACCCAAATGCATCAATACTTTTGGCTTCGACATCGACCACTCAAACAAACTTGAATTTCATCGTCGAGGAGGAACATGAACACCTATTCTATACATAGATATGAGTTCAAAAAAATCACATTACATTTAATTATGGGTAATGGTAGCCAGAAGAACTTCATTTCTGAATATCTCATGCATATACTTGGTCTAGTCACCACTCCACATCCTCAGCCTTGGAATTTCAGTTGGATGAAGGATGAGAAGGAACTAAGTATCACCCAACAATTAAAACTCACCTACTTCATTAATCCCTCTGAATATTAATTACTTTATGACTTGGAACCACTTTCCATAGCCGACGGCCTGTTTGGAAAACCTTACTTATGGGTTCAACATGGATGTTACCAGTCACATCCTTAGAAGGTGGTTGTCAAAATTATGAAATAATGGTATGACATAACTGAGTGAATAACTAAATAATTTTTTTTATGATATCTACCAAACAAACAAATAATTTTATCAGTAATAATTTGACTCACCAACAAACACATCTTCTGACAATAGCAACAGATCGACCACATTCTTGAGGAATACCGGAATAGATTTCAAAAGCCAATTGGAGTACTTCTATTTCTAGGTAAAACACTCCATTGAACTTGTTCCTGGTTCTTCGTTACCTAATGCATCTGTTTACATAATATCCATTCTAAAAAATAAGTAAATCCACAGACAAATCCAGGATTTTATCAACAAATTTCACATATGACCCAACTCCTCTCCTTGTGGAAGTCTAGTTGTCCTCGTTCCAAAGAAATATGGTACTTGGAATTTTTGGAAGTCTATTTGTCCTTGTTTCGAAGGAATATGATTTGGAATTTGATTCCCCTAAGAGAACCAAAGCTCTGGAATTAGCTACAATAATGAAATACCCCCATCCATCATTTTCTTCATCACCAATCACATTCAAACTTCCAGATGAATTCTTATTTGTCATATCCACGAAAGACCCATGGTATGGGATTTGTGAGGAATTCAAACCAATATAAATTAAACTACAAGACATTATACTGTAATGTCCCTCACTTAGGGTTGGAAAATACAATTGGTGAAATTTCAAAGAGAGGATCGGGTCTATTTTCCCCAACAAACTACCATACTGTGTAAACTCTTCAAAATACAAACACAAATGGTAATCAAGTAAGGATATCATAGTAACCTTATATTTCAAGGAGTGCACTTGATACCTGAGGCACTGTAGCTTCTCGTTTTATAGAAGCAATCTTAATGAGATGATTGTAACTACCCTTCTCTTTGAAGAGCTTGGAAAAATAATGCTTGCAATACAATATGCCTTCTAGTGAAGCATAATTAGAAGGGCTGATTGAACAGCCCCCATGAGAACACTTGAAACAAGACTTGTTGTAGGAAAATATGTCCACACTCACCTGGTAGGGGGTAAACAATCATCAACGTAATTTCTTTAATTTTACCATAATTCTTTAAATACAAATATGAAATAACCCCCGATTTTGGATTATTATATTGAATATAAACAAGGTCAAAATATTCTCTCTCAACCTTGGATTGAAATCAAAATCCAATAAAATACAAGTACCTTTAGAAAACACAAGTTTGGATTTAAGAAACATCTCAAATTTTAAATGATTTGCTATTTTGAGTTTGTAACGTTCAGGGTTTAGATACAACTCTCCACATATTAGTTTCGCACATTCTCCCCATGGCTCAAGAGATCCCAAATGACTAGCATATAATGTGTTTGGTCGCAATAACAACGTGCGAAAGCTTAATCAAAATCACTTCCTCTAAGAGAAGGAAAATGGAGAAAGACGACTACGTGTCCCTAAAGAGGGGAAAACCCCTACTGATATGAGTTCCATCTCATTCCAATTAAAACTATTAGATTTTTCTAGACCACTAATCTTATAAACATGTTTTCTTGTCAATTTATATTACCAGGGTACAAATAAACAAATGACATGAAACAGTCGTCTATATCCATATAGATATATTAAGGCATTGGAAGCCAAAGAGCAAGAAAGCTTTTTGACTTATATTTTCCTTGTGTTGAAAGAAATTTTATGCTATAAATAAGTTACATTACAAACAATTATACAAGAAATGTGAAAACCAAATGACTAATTGAAAGTATTACCTTCTTATGAGGGTATGCTATTTTTCCACAAGTAACACATTTGTCTTGAGTTCTAGAGAACATCATGGACACTTTACTAAGAGATATTGTCTATAAAATAACATTCAATGAATTAGAAATCATCACTATATCTCCCAACTCTTGAGTTGATCATGACAGTCACCCCCTTCCTTTAAAAGATAATATTTTCATAAATATAGGAATGAACCACTTTTTATCTGCTACAACCAAAGTTTACCTGATTAAAGTTTGGGATTCTTCAACTAGAATGTTTTTCAGATTTAATATATGTCAATTTAGTCCAAATATTATTCGTTATTCATAGGAAGTGCACTAAAATACTTTGATAGTAAAGTAGTGGAAATTATTTCCTCATAAAATATAGAAAATGATACCATTTCAGGTTGAAGACTATCGAGTACTTTCCTTGATTTTTCTGTCAAAACAGAGGAGAAAAGAAAAAATTAATGTGAGTACTGAAAATAAGCTACAGTAAATTTATCTTTACATTTATCCATAAAAATAAACAACATACACATTATATAATGAAATCATTCAAACGAGATATTAAATTGTTTTCGCTGAGAGCCAAAATTAGGGCAAGAACCAATTGTCAGATTTGGCTTTGGTATCCCATTCTCTTCAAAAGAAAGAAAAAAACAGACTTTAGAAGAGGGGTAAAAGGCATAATAGGAATGAGAGAATGTGGCGAGGCATATTGGATTCATAACCATGTCAAGTATTTGAAAATAGCATCATAAGCACTTTATATAGAGATATGGAAGTTATTAATAGTATAGTAGTGGATTGCATCATACAGACAAGCTATCACTCAAAACTACTTGAAATAACCAAACATGAGAAATGAAATGAAATTAAAGTCCACAAATGACAAAAATAGGTCAATGAGACATGAAACTAGGAAGTAGAACCTTTTACAATAGCATTAAGGAGTGCCTATAGCGTCACACCTAAGAAGTTCTAATCTACAGTTAAGATGAGTACAGTCAATCCCAGACTCAAACCATGAATAATTTCAGGGCCAAAAATATTGACAATAGATTATACATATATGTCAACATGTAGGGTCTTTTATGAAGGCTAAAAATTCAAAAAATAATTGTTGCACAGACTGACAGAAAACACTTACTGTGATATCCGGAGTATCCGAGCTATAACACTTTGGTGAGCTTCACCTTATTGTGGATAGACTTCACTTAGGTTTTTGAGTTGTACTTCAAATTTTTCATCCAAAAGGATGCTACTTGCTTCAACATCACCGTAATCCAAAAGTAGTCATTGTTCATTATTCTAAAAGATAGTATGCCAGCGTGAGAGTACTTCCCCTAAGGTATATGCATCCGATGAAAACACAAGTAATAGCTAGACAATAAATTATGATATAAAAGCGTAACAAAATTGGAAAGGTTCAGTAAAAAAAAATGGTCTCAGTGCGATGTTAAGAATTCCATTCAAATGATTCAAATTTCATTCAACCATTATAGCCAATGAAATAATTCAAAATTCACTAATATATATGACTCGCGATAATGGGATGACTAAATCTAAATTTTATAAAAATAACTGGAATTAGTTACACAATAACTGAAAGTCAAAATCCTCCTACTTCAAAATAAATTTGTGGATATTGGTTATAACTTATAATAAGCTTCACTACAAGCTAATTACATGCAAACGTAGAGACACAATAACGTACTTTCAAGACATCCTTTTATTACTAAAATATATGTGGTATACATGTGATTTGGAGTTTTACTTTGAACTTGAACATCATAGAAACCAAATTGGTAACAATAGCAGTACAGAACTCTTGTCATCGCTACAGTACAAAGAAAAACCCGTCAAACTTTAAACAACACATAAGTCTTGTCATCGGTAACAATCACAATTTGGAATATGATCTTGGTTTGAAAGAAACCATATTAAAAAAAGAAGTATGAAACAAAGACCAAATAGAGAATGAATAGATTTAAAAGTGTCTTAAAATCAATGTTTCAAAACTCGGTTTAGTGAAAAACTCAGCCAGGTAGGAAAGTTTGAAATTAATTGAGACTTTGGAAAAACTCAAGTAATTTTATTGAGCAGAATGGCAATTATTCTTTCATGTTTGGGTTACTTAAAATAATAAAGGTTCCCACTGAATCCTTCATCGGGCTCATCATTCAATCTTGCTGAACCCAAGAAAAACTCAGAAAATACCCATGGGTGCTTGGGAGTCAAATTTGACCGGTTTGGTTTGTTTTCTATGCTGAACCAAATTTTCCTTGGGATTACTTGGCTACCTTACTAAGTTTTGTAACAAGGATTCAAATAGCTAATTATGGGATAGAGTCTTGAACCTTGCTTACTCTATTTAATTTAGCATTGTAACATTTAAATCAAGGACAATTGACATCAAATAGTTCAACTCCCTATATAGGACAATATGTGCTCCTAACAATTGTTGCAATGCCATTGATGTATCTCAATTACGGATAGCACTGGCCACCCTGTTGCGCAAGATTAAATGATGTGTGTTGTTGTTTGTACACAGTTGGATATAAAAAAAAACAGATCCAACTGCATACACACCACCCCGTGCTGCATTTAACACTCTACCACAGGGTGGATATTGCTTGCCCTGACTCACTCTACTTGAAACAAGACTTGTGGTAGGATAAGCTTTCCATCAACGTAATTTCTTTAATTTTACCATAGTTCCTAAAAATACAAATATGAAATAAACCCCAAGTTTGGATCATTATATTGAAGATAAATAAGGTCAAAATATTCTCTCTCAACCTTGTATTGAAATCAAAATCCAACGAAATACAAGTACATTTAGAAAACACAAGTTTGTATTTAAGAAACATCTCAAATTTTAAATGATTTTCTATTTTGAGTTTGTAACGTTTAAGGTTTAGATACAAATATCCACATCTTAGTTTCGCACATTCTCCCCATGGCTCGGGAGGTACCAACTGACTATTGTACAATGTGTTTGGTCCCAATAACAACGTGCAAGGACTTACTCAAAATCACTTCCTTTAAGAGAAAAAAAATGTTGAAATCCCACTACGCATCCCTAAAGAGGGGGAAACCCCTACTGGTATGAGTGCCATCTCATTCCAATTAAAGCTACTAGATTTGTCTAAACAACTTATCTTATAAATATTTTTTCTTGTCAATTTATTTTACCAGGGTACAAATAAACAAATAACATGAAACAATCCTCTATATCCATATAGATATAATAAGGCATTGGAAACCAAAGAGTAAGAAATCTTTTTGACTTATCTTTGCCTTGTGTTGAAAGAAATTTTATGCTCTAAATAAGGTACATTACAAAAAAATATACAGGAAAAGTGCAAACCAAACTATTAATTCAAAGTCTTACCTTATCAGGAGGGTATTTTATTTTTCCACAGGTAGCACATTTGTCTTGAGTTCCAAAGAACATCATGGACACTTTACTAGGAGATCTTGTTTGTAAAAGAACATTCAATGAATTAGAAATCAACACTATATCTCCCAACTCTTGAGTTGATCATGGCAGTCACCCCCCTTCCTTTAAAAGGTAATATTTTCATAAATATAGGAATGAACCACTTTTTATTGTTCTGCTATAACTAAAGTTTACCCAATTAAAGTTTGGGATTCTTCAAATAGAATTTTTTTCATATTTAATATCTTTCAATTTAATCCATAATATTATTTTCTATTTACACGAAGTGCACTAAAATACTTTGATAGTAAAGTATTGGAAATTATTTCCTCATAAAAGATAGAAAATTATACCATTTCAAATTGAAGACTGTCAAGTACTTTGCTTGATTTTTCTATCAAAATAGAGGGGAAAAGAAAACCTTAATGAGAGTAGTAAAAATAAGCTACAGTAAATCTATCTTGACGTTTATCCATGAAAAGCAACAACATACACATTATATAATGAGATCTTTCAAACGAGATATTAAATTGTTTTCGCTGAGATCCAAAATTAGGGGAAGAACCAATTGTCAAATTTGGTTTTGGTTTCCCATTCTCTTCAGAAGAGGGAAAATAATAGACTTTAAAAGAGGGGAAAAAAGGCATAATAGGAATCAAAGAATTTGGCCATGAAAACTGGCTTCATATCTGTGTCAAGTATTCGAAAATAGCATCATAATCACTTTATATAGAGATATGGAAGTTATTAATAGTATAGTAGTGGACTACATCATATAGACAAGCTATCACTCAAAACTACTTGAAATAACCAAACATGAGAAATGAAATGAAATTAAAGTCCATGAATGACAAAAATAGGTCAATGAGACATGAAAATAGGAAGTAGAACCTTTGACAATAGCATTAAGGAGTGCATATAGCGTCACACCTAAGAAGTTCTAATCTACAGTTAAGGTGAGTACAGTCAAGCCCAGACTCAAAAACCTGAAGAATTTCAAGGCCAAAAATATTGACAATAGATGATGCATATATATCAACATGTAGGGTCATTTATGAAGGTTAAAAACTTCCAAAAATAATTGTTGCACAAACTGACAGAAAACACTTACTGTGATATCCGGAGTAGCTGAGCTATCACACTTTGGTGAGATTCTCCTTCTTGTGGATAGACTTCACTCAGGATTCTGAGCTGTACTTCAAATTTTTCATCCAAAAGGATGCTACTTGCTTGAACATACCTGTAATCCAAAACTAGTCATTGTTCATTATTCTAAAGGACAGTATGCCAGCATTAGAGTAGTTCCCCTAAAGTATATGCATGGACCTTCAAAAGACAAGTAATAGCTAGACAATAAATTATGATATAAAAGCGTAACAAACTTGGAAAGGTCCAGCAGAAAAAATTGGTCTCAGTGGGATGTTAAGCATTCCATTCAATTGATTCAAATTTCATTCAACCATTACACGCAATGAAAGAATTCAAAATTCACTAATATATATGCCTCGCAATAAAGGGATGACCGAATCTAAATTTTATAAAAATAACTGGAATTAGTTACACGATAACTGAAAGTGAAAATCCTCCTACTTCAAAAGAAATTTGTCGATATTAGTTATAACTTATAATAAGCTTCACTACAAGCTAATTACATGCAAAACTAGAGACACAATAACGTACTTTCAAGACATCCTTTTATTACTAAAATATATGTGGTATACAAGTGATTTGGAGTTTGACTTTGACCTTGAACATCATAGAAACCAAATTGGTAACAATAACAATACATAAGTCTTGTCATCTGTACTGTACAAAGAAAAACCTTTCCAAATTTAAATAGTACAGAAGTCTTGTCATCGCTAACAATCACATGTTGGAATATGATCTCAGTTTGAAATAAACCATTTAAAAAAAAATCAGTATGAAACAAATACAAAATATAGAATGAATAGATTTAAAAGTATCTTATAATCATTGTTTCAAAACTTGGTTTAGTGAAAAACTAAGCTAGGTAGGAGAGTTTGAAATTAATTCAGATTCTGGAAAAACTCAAGTAAGTTTATTGAGTAGAATGGCAATTATTCTTTCATGTTTGGGTTACATAGAATAATAAAAGGGCCTAGTGAATTCTTCATCAGGCTCATTAGTCAATCTTGCTGACCCCAAGAAAAACTCAGAAAATACCCATGGGTGCTTGCGAGTCAAATTTCACCGGTTTGGTTTGTTTTTTGTGCTGAACCAAATTTTCCATGGGATTAATTGGCTACCTTGATAAGTTTTGTAACAAGGCTTCAAATAGCTAATTTTGGGATAGATTCTTCAACCTTGCTTACTCTATTTAATTTAGCATTCTAACATTTTGATCAAGGATAGTTGAGAGAAAATAGTTCAACTCCCTATATAGGACAAGAAAGTGCTCCTAACAATCGTCGCAAGGCCATTGATGTATCTCAATTACTGATAGAACTGTCCACCCTACTGCACAGGATTAAATGTTTTGTGGGGTTGTGTGTACACAGTTGGATATAAAAAAAATCAGATCCAACTACATACACACCACCCGATGCTGCATTTAACACTCTACTGTAGGGTGGATATTGCTCGCCGTCAATTACAACCTCTGTCAATACTTTACAGACCTAAAGTGAAATGGGACAAGAGTAGTAAACTTATATACACAAATTTCCAAGATCTTAAGGCTAGCTTACATATAGAGCCAA
>LPNX010717109.1:0-18131 GCA_001517045.1 Pseudotsuga menziesii
GGAGGTTAACATAGTCCCTCTTATCAAAATTATATTTTCCATTGTAACTCCTCCCAATTTCTGTAAGACATTTGAATTGTAGTTTGTAATTAAAGTTAAACAATATGAAGTGTATGTTCAAAAAGGTAATATAGTTGCAATAATTCAAAACAATAGGGTATCCCTTTTGTATGCCACGAAACATTGTTCCCCTACATCTTGTGCACGCTAGAAAAAGGGAATTTACATATAAATTACATAAAATATATATGAAGAGATAACAATAAGAGTTCCAAGAAGCATTAGAGAATTACAGATATCAACTTAGATAAAACCACCAAATTCTTATTTGACTTTGGACATAGCACTTATATTATTGATGTATGTGTATGAATGTAACGAAAATCTAGCTAAAGTTAGCTTCTGTTCTTAAAACGTTGCATGATAAATGAAAGTTAATGTGTGTTAGTTTTCATACTGTAGTTTTCAATCTAACAGAACCACATTGTCATCAATCACATTACACCATTATGGAAATCTAGTTGGTGTTAGTTTCCATTCATAAAACATTGCATGGTGACTAAAATCTAATCTGTGTTAGTTTTCATAAGGTAGTTTGTCATCTAACACACCCACATTGTCATCAAATACATTACACCATAATGAAAATCTAGTGGAGTTAGCTTCCTTCTAACAACATGGCATGGTGAATGAAACCTAACCTATGATAGCTTTCATAAGGAAGGTTTCCATCTAACACAACTACATTGTCAACAATCACATTGCACCACGATGGAAATCTAGATGGAGTTAGTTTTCGTTCTTAAAACATTGCACAGTTAGTGAAAGCTTAAGTGTGTTACTTTTCATGAGGTAGTTTTTCATCTGACACAACCACATTGTCATCAATCACATTGCACCATAATGGAAATCTAGCTTGAGTTGGCTTTCGTTCTTAAAACATTGCACTGTGAGTGAAAGGTGATGTGTGTTAGTTTTCATAAGGTAGCTTTCTATATAAAACAACCACATTGTCATCAAATATATTACACTGTGATGGAAATCTAGCTGGAGTTAGTTTAACTTTTAACAACATGGCATGATGAGATAAAGTTAATGTGTGTTATCTTTCATAAGGTAGTTTTTCATCTACCACAACCACATTTTCATCAATCACATTGCACCGTAATGGAGATCTACTTGGATTTAGCTTTCGTCCTTAAATCGTTGCATGGTGAGTGAAATCTAATGTGTGTTATCTTTCATAATGTAGTTTTCCATCTAGCACAACCACATTGTCATCAATCACAATTCACCATGATGGAAATCTATTTGGAGTTACCTTTCATTCTTAAGACATTGCACTGTGAGTAAAAGCTAATTTGTTAGCTGTCATAAGTTAGTTTTCTATCTAACACAGCCACATTGTCCTACATTATACCTTGATGGAAATTTAGCTGGAATTAACTTTCCTTCTAACAACATGTCATGATGAGTGAAAGCTAATGTGTGTTAGTTCATTGCACCATGATGGAAAGTTAGCTGGAGTTAGCTTTTTTTCTTAAAACATTGCACGTTGAGTGAAAGTTAATGTGTGTTATTTTTCATAAGGTAGTTTTCTATCTAAAACAAATACATTGTTATCAAATACATAACAAGATGATGGAAATCTAGCTATAATTAGCTTAACTTTTAACAACGTGTTAGTTGTCGTTCTTAAAGCATTGTATGATGAGTGAAAGAAAATGTGTGTTAGCTCATTACACCAAGATGGAAATCTAGCTCGAGTTATCTTTTGTTTTTAAAACATTGCACGGTGAGTGAAAGTTAATGTGTGTTAGAATTCATAATGTAGTTTTGTATTTAAAAGAGTCACATTGTCATCAAATACATAACACCATCAAATACATAACACCATAACGGAAATCTAGTTGAAGTTAGCTTTATTCCTTCAATCATTGCACGATGAGTGAAATCTAATGTGTTAGCTTTCATAATGTAGTTTCCATCTAACACAATCACGTTGTCATCAATCACAATGCACCATGATGGAAATGTAGTTGGAGTTAGATTTCATAAGATAGTTTTTTATCTAACACAACCAAATTGTCATCAAATACATTACACCATGATGGAAATCTAGTTGGAGTTAGTTTTCTTCCTAACAACATGGCACGATGAGTGAAATCTCATGTGTGTTAGCTCATTACACCATGATAAAAATCTAGCTCGAATTAGTTTTCTATCTAACACAACCACATTGTCACATTGCACCATGAGGGAAATCTAGTTGGAGTTAGATTTCAACCTTAAATAATTGTATGGTGAGTGAAATCTAATGTATGTTATCTTTCATAATGTAGTTTTCCATTTATCAAAACCACATTGTCATTAATCAACATGCACTATGTTGGAAATATAGCTAGAGTTAACTTTCGTTCTTAAAACGTTGTGCGGTGAATAATAGCTAATGTGTGTTAGCTTTCATAAGGTAGTTTTTCGTCCAACATAGCCACATTGTCATCAAATACATTACAACATGATGCAAATCTAGCTGGAGTTAGCTCTCATTCTAAAAACATGGCATGATGAGTGAAAGATAATGTGTGTTAGCTTTCATAAGGTAGTTTTTCATCAACACAACCACATCGTCATTGATCACATAGCACCGTGATGGAAATCTAGCTAGAGTTAGCTTTCGTCCTTGAATCATTGCATAGTGAGTGAATTCTAATGTGTGTTAGCTTTCATAATGTAGTTTTCCATCTAGCACAACCACATTGTCATCAATCACAATGCACCATGATGGAAATCTAGCTAGAGTTAGCTTTCATCCTTAAAACATTGCACAGTCAATAAAGTTAATGTCGATTAGTTTTCATAAAGTAGTTTTCCATCTAACAAAGCCACATTTTTATCAAATACATTACATCATGATGGAAATCTAGCTGGAGTTAGCTTTCTTTCTAACAACATGGAACTATAAGGGAAATCTTTTGTTTGTTAGCTCATTACACCATGATGGAAATCTAGCTGGAGTTAGCTTTCCTTTTAACAACATGGCACGATGAGTGACAACTAATGTGTATTAGCTTTCATAAGGTAGTTTTCCATTTAACACAATCACGTTGTCATCAAGCACATAGCACCATGTTGAAAATCTAGCTGGAGTTAGCTTTCATCCTTAAATCATTGCACAGTGAGTGAAATCTAATGTGTGTAAGCTTCCATAGGGTATTTTTCCATCTAGCACAACCACATTGTTATCAATCACAATGCACCATGATGGAAATCTAGCTAGAGTTGGTTTCCATTCTTAAAACATTGCACGGTGAGTAAAGCTAATGTATGTTAGTCTTCATAAGGTATTTTTTCATCTAACACACCCACATTGTCATCAAATACATTACACCATGATGGAAATCTAGTTGGAGTTAGCTTTCCTTCTAACAAGATGGCACTATAAGGGAAAGCTTATGTGTGTTAGCTCGTTACACCATGATAGAAATCTAGCTGGAGTTAGCTTTCATTTTAACAACATGGGACGATGAGTGAAAACTAATGTGTGTTAGTTTTCATAAGGTAGTTTTCTATGTAACACAACCACATTGTCATCAATCACATTGGGTTGTGTTGAAAATCTAGCTGAAGTTAGCTTTCATTCTTAAATCATTTCACGGTGAGTGAAATCTAATGTGTGTAAACTTTCATAGTGTAGTTTTTCATCTAGCATAGTCACATTGTCATCAATCACAATGCACCATGATGGAAATCTAGCTAGAGTTAGCTTTCGTTCGTAAAACATTGCATGATGAGTAAAAGCTAATGTGTGTTAGTTCTCATAAAGTAGTTTTCCATCTAACACTGCCACATTGTCATCAAATACATTACACCATGATGAAAATCTAATTAGAGTTAGCTTTCCTTCTAACATGGCACTATGAGTGAAAGCTTATATGTTAGCTCATTACACCATTATGAAAATCTAGCTGGAGTTAGCTTTCTTTTTAACAACATGGCACAATGAGTGAACTTATCATTACCAAGTGGTTTTGTCATTATGTCAATATTTGCTCTGCTGTAGGACAATAATAAAGGAAAATGTCTTTATTGTCAACCAAATATCTGATGTAATTGTGATGAACTTCAATATGCTTAGTTATGGCATGATAGACTGAATTTTTTGCCATTTTGAGAGCACTCTGATTGTCACAGAAAAGTGAGGTTATCACTGCTTGGTCAAGTTGAAGATTGACCAATATTCTTTGTAACCACATTGCCTCACAACCTGTACTGAAGTCTGCCTTGTATTTTTTGTCAATGGAGGATAAGGAAACTGTAGCTTGTAGATTACTTTGCCATGAAATTACCTTCCTAAACCAAGAGTGAACACATAACCTGTTTCTGACTTCCTTGTATCAACTGATCCAGCATAATTGAAATCAATATGTTCTGCTAGCATGGAGTCAACATATCTCTGATATAGAATGCCAAAGTCAAGGGTCCCTTTGAATATTGACGGACTCATTTTGCAACTTGCCAATGTAACTCTTCAGGATTAGACATGAATTGAGAAAGAGACAAATCACTAAAAAACATAGATCTGATTGGGTGGTAGTAAGATAAATCAAACTACCAACCAATTTCCCATACAATGACTCGTTGACTAGTGGTGAGTCCGTGTAAGTTGAGAGTTTTATGCCAACTTCCATAGGTGTAGATGTAGGATTACATTCAGTCATTCTGAATTTTTTGAAGAGTGCTTTGGCATACTTGACTTGTGATAGAAAGATAGCGTGCTTAGATTGCAAAAATTCTACACCTAAACAATAGTGAAGCAGGCTTTAATCAGTAATTTCAAAAATAGATCAAATATCAAATTTCACCTGTTGAATCTTGTTGGCACTGCTTTTGGTGATGGGAAGACCATCAACATAGAAAAAATAAGATCAATATATCATCGTCACTGTTTTTGATGTAGCAAGTAGGTTCATAATAGGTTTTTCTAACTCTAGAATCTCGAAGGTATTGATCAAGTTTGAAATACCAGGCTTGAGGAGCCTGCTTGAGTCCATACAAGGACTTTACCAACCAACAAACCAAATGTTTCTTTCCAAAAAAATGAAACCCTTGCAGTTACATCAAGGCACTTTTAACATCCATCTATATATCTTCCATCCAGAATGAGCAAAAATGGAGATAACTAGTCGAAAAGTTACCATTTTCGCTGTGGGCGTAAATATTTCTTCACAGTACACCCCTTCATCTTGTGCATATCCTTTGGCAACAAGACAAGCTTTGTATTTGTCTTAAGAACCATCTAGTTTATATTTGAATTTTAAAATCCATTTACAACCAAGTGCTTTCTTCCCTAGAGGCAATGTGGACAAGACCCAAGTCTTGCTTTTCATCTATGCATCATATTTCACTTTCATGGAAGCGTCTGATTCAAGTTTTCCTTTGGATTCTTCAAATGTGCTAGGTTCAAATACCTGACACAAAAACAACAGAAGTTAGAGAAAAATTTATCTTCTCACTCCCTTGCACAATTTGTTTCCTCAATCATGTAGTCTTTCCTTCTAGTGCCTTTGGCAACTCATCTTCTCAATATCCTTCCATCATGGTATAATACCATTTCCATTTCCTTTGTTGGCCCTCTTGGTCTTGCTATGAAGATCAAGAATCCCTCTCTGTTGTGAAGATTGAGAATCCCCCTCTTCTTCACCAAACCCCTCCTTGGAACTTGACTCCTATGATGTTTCCGGCTCTGAGTCCTGTTTGATTTCAACACCAGAACTTGTTCTTGAATGAGCAACAATTTCCCATACATTACTTAGTACTATCCATAGATTTACCATCATCCCAGAAGAATGATATTTTCTCATCTACAACATCTCTATTAATCACAATTTTGTTCGTAGAAACATCCATTTATTCATTAGGAACGTTTTTCCTTGGGAATATTTGCAAAAGAAATACAACTGAAAATACGAAAATCTCTTACAAAAGGTTTTCTACCTAACCATGAATCCTCAGGAGTGATATCCTACAAATATTTACAAGGAGTTTTGTTAAGGATGTAAACCACAACATTCACTGGTTTTTCCCAGTATGGCTATGGTACATTCTGGCTGTGCACCATGCACTTTGCCATCTCCACAACTATCTTATTCCTCCATTCCATGACTCCATTTTGTTGTGGAGTGTATGGAGTGGTATACCACCTATGTACCTTCCTTTTTGCAAGATTCTTTGAACTAAGTTGAAACAAACTCACCTCCATTATCATATCCTAAAGCTTTCAGTTGTTTACTTATTTGTTTCTCTACCAAAGCTTTTCATGTTACAAAATTTGAACAACAACTTGACTTATTATTCATAAAAAAACCCTAGTTTTCCTTGAATAGTCATCAACCAGTAATAGGAATTACTTATATCCATATATTGTAAGCGTTTTCATTGGACCATGCAAATCAACATGTACTAGGTCCAAAACTCATTTGGCTTGCCGTGTTTTATTGTCAGTATCAAATGAAAGCCAATGTTGTTTTCATAACTGACAGCCTGCACGTATCTCTAACAATCCTGCACATACCTCTAACAATCCTGAATGGATGGAAGACCATCCACCATATTAGTCTTATTAAGTACAAATAAATATTGATAACTTAGGTGTCCATACCTTTAATGCCAGAGTACATTTGTATTCTCTTCCACAGCTGGTGCATGTGCCTTTGTTGTTTTTAGAATCAACCAGTCTATACAACCCTTTTTCACCAATACAAACTATAGTCACCTTGTTATCACGAGAGTAGTGACCATATATTTGCTTCCTTTAAAATTTACAAAAATATTAGGGTTCCTAGTTATCTCACTAATAGATGAGATTTTTGCTCATGTTAGGAACATATCGAACATTTTTGAAAGTATAAGTTAAAGTATTGTTCAATATGACATGAACAACCTCACATCCTCTAACATAGTGAGTCCATCCATCACCCAAAGCAGTAGATTCACTATTACTCTTATCTTTAATGAAATTTACATACCAGTTTCTGTGACACTTATAGTGGTGAGATGCACTTGAGTTGAATACTAGGCTATAGACTTAGTTGATTGATATGTAATGCCACAAATGAAAAATCACCCACTGCTTCTTCTTCACCTCTTTCGGCAATATTTGCATGCCTTGATTTCATGAACGAGTAAAACTATCAATGAGTAGGTGACAATTCTAAGAGGTTGGAGCATTTACAAATCCGGTTGCTTACATATGATTCCAACAAAATAGGAGTATGAGTCTTTCAAGGAGACAAACGTTTCTAGCATCCAAATCTAGCTCCAGCAAGATGGTAAAAAGCCTATTATTACTTAGCTAAGCAAAGTACATTGTCGAGAGAACTACACTGTAGTATGAAATCTTAGTTTCCAACAACACAGCAAATACTATCATCTTGAGAGATCAAAGCCTTCAAATAGGGTTTTTAGTATTGTCACCTTGAGAGTTCAAGAGCCTTCAAAGAGTCAAGGTTGATTTGCAATCTAGAGTATCATTTCCCATAAAGCGCAGAGATATACATATTCATCGAAAATACCATCAATTACCATTGATGGCTTCAGAACAACTTAATGGCCCCATGGAAAATATTCATCCTACCAATAGGGAACATGTTCAGCCCAATCTCCTAGATTTAGTTCTAGATTGTTTGGATTATATTCCCAAATCAGAACTAATAATGTTCATCTAAATAAAGATTTATTTCCTAAGTTATAAATTTATACAAGAGAGCATTCTAGGTTGTTGTCTAATATAGATTTAAAACATGGGGCTTTTAATATGATAATACTATAGCTAACATGCACAGAAGGAAATAATATTGTTGACAAGTATAAGGCCACTAAGTACATCAATGACCTCAATGCGTTCCACTGATAACATATAGTGGAATAGGAATACTAGGGAGATGATCTTTAGGGATGTTCTCATATCAACCATGAATGTAAACAAGTTGCGGCATACAATTCACATGATAGATAGATGACTCAAGCATGATAAGGTCGCTAACAAGTCCAAGTAATTGAAAATTACTGAGCTCATGGAGTATAAGGTAGTAGAGTGGGGATTAGACCCATAAAACCCCACTCTTGTGCAAAACCTATTAAAGGAAAAGGATAATGGAATCCAATATCTAAATAAGAAATTGAAAGTCCCAACAAAATGACATGTTCATACATCAAATATATTGGAATCCAAAGAGGAGAAGGACCAAATGGTAAAATTTGTTTAGGAATACAAAGAGAAAGTATAAATATTGGAGAAAGAATCCAATGATCTAAAACTGGATAATTATAATTTAATATCTGCGAAGGGAACTGCACTCCATTCATCGTCTTTAGCCTATCCAACTTATTAGCTTGCAAACATTTTATGAGATATGACCTTCAAGAAATTAGAACTTAGCAAGGTTAACGAATACTTACGAAAAATGAAGATGAGGTAGGGCTCCTAAGAGATTTGGCACAAAAAATACACTTTGCCATCACTGACTTACATGAGACCAAGATCAAGTTGCAAAAATAAGTAGATCATGTTATAAATAAGCTCATATGGAATCCCCTTTTAAAAGGAGAAAAACACTTGGTTTGGGATCAAATAGCCATCACCCTCACCAAGCATTGGATCTATTTCACTATTGTTGAATATGAGTGACCCTAGCTTCTACTACTATGAAAGATATCAAGAGTACATTGGATTAGTTAGAAAAAAACCCAGATATTTCCAAATATATCATAGATATCCTGAACACTAGAACCAATGAGGAGTTGAAAGCATTGACAATAATATATACAAAAAAGACCAACATGGATGTCTCTAATTTGATTAATAAAAGGAATATATCTCAAATAAAACAGGGAAAAGCAACCCAACTAGAAAGGGATGCAAATTCATTCAAATCCATCTTTGACAATATTGTAAGTCAAGGTCTCCCATCCCCTTAGGATGGTAAATGGGATTTATATCCCAAACAACATTATGAAAATCTGATTGCATTTTGCTAGAATAAAAACTTGAAGTTTTAAGATGTATATGGAATTATTAAAGGGAAGAGTGTACATGATAAGCTGATCAAGAATAGGCCCCTTTAACACAAAGAAAATGCATATTTAGAGCTGCTGCTATGGACAGCCAATACATATGTTGCTGAAAAATACACCTAGATCTGTTAATACTCCTTTTACTGCAAGTTTGAAAGTGAAATAGTCCACAAATTGCCCACTGAATTTTGTGCTAGTGCTGCCAAGGATAATTCTGCTTATACAGAGCTTGTTCTGCTAAGTTTAAGACTGATTTAAGGCTTCCATGAATGCCCTTGGTCAATTCTATTAGTGCCTTATTCCTGCTACAGGATCCTCTTAAAAGGAGGAGCGATTTACATGCCTTCTTTTGCCAGACCTGAAAGTTCTAATCGACTGGTCCATTATTAACAAGCCAAACATCAGGTGAAGATGTGAATGACTGTAAGCAACACTGAATATAGTTATCAAGTTTGCTGGGTTTTCAAACTACTAAAATTGGTCACCACAAATTGACCATTGGATGTAGTAGGCATAGTTGAGCTATCGTTCATTGGCAAAAACCGAACAAATTGGCATGTAAGTGATACAACAGGTTTTCTCACTATCATCAAGTTTTTTGACATAGCTTTTAAAATTAGTCCTTTCAATAACAGCTTCCATATTCCTGCCAACCATCTCACCTTGACTCAAACTTCTAAGCCCTTCAATTGGTTACCAAAATTGCAACAAAGAATTTCTTACTTTGGGTGTTATGTTAACTCTTTATGACTGATTACCTCTCCATGAATGAACTGCAATGCTCTCGAAAGTGTCTGATTTTGACCAGAATGTCCATCATGAATTTGAGCTATAATTTCCATCCATCATCATGCTAATTGCAATACAAACATTCATAAACATGCTACTCCAGAGTTATCTCACCATCAGGAATATATTCAGCAGATGAACCAGCAAATCTCTCCACCCAATTTTTAAGATTCTTAGTTTCTTTGTAGCATAGACCTTTCTCTGTAGCCATAGAAACAACAGTCTTGGCACTCCACTCGTCATTTGACCCTGTTGCTATGCAAAATCCAGCCGTGCCATAGGAGTTGAAACCCCAAATTCTGCTTGTCTGCTTGCAATTGAGTTGGCATGGCAGATTTAGGAAAATGTAAGTCTTCAATCACACAATCACCAATATCCCATGAAGATCTCATGCTAGGGAATCATCATAATATGCAGAATAATCTAAAAACATCAAACACCTAGGCCATCCATGTTTTTCAAGACTCTAAGCTTTAAAATCTAGAATCTCAATAACAAATGAATCTAATAAATATGCAATTTATGGGTAACTTTGGCATAATAGATACCCTGGACATGCTTTCAGCACTATGAGAAGAGGAGGATTTTTTCAAAATATAATAATAACACCAATCCATATAAAATACCTCTAAGCTTTCTCAAATGACTATCCTCCAAGAAGCATGAAAGAGTGATGCATAGCCTCCAAACCAGGTATGAAGATCCTCAAAAAATAGACACTGTCATGACAGGACCATGAAGGATGGCCATGAAGGATGCACAGTGTACACTTAAAAGGGTGGATGTCCATCAAACAAATGGAAAGGCTCCCACAAGGTTCAATGTCTTCATCATAACTATTCCCTACAGGTTTATTGCAGCCATCATTATGGTGAATGCTGATCAAGAACAGACCCCTTTAACACAAATAAAATGCAGATTTAGAGCTGCTGCTATGGACAGCCAATACATATGTTGCTGAAAAATACACCTAGATCTGTTAATACTCCTTTTACTACAAGTTTGAAAGTGAAACAGTCCACAAATTGCCCACTGAATTCTGTGCTAGTGCTGCCAAGGATAATTCTTCTTATACAGAGCTTGTTCTACTGAGTTTAAGACTGATTTAAGGCTTCCATGAATGCCCTTGGTCAATTCTGTTAGTGCCTCATTCCTGCTACAGGATCCTCTTAAAAGGAGGAGCGATTTACATGCCTTCTTTTGCCAGACCTGAAAGTTCTAATAGACTGGTCCATTATTAACAGGCCAAACACCAGGTGAAGATGCGAATGACTGTAAGCAACACTGAATATAGTTATCAATTTTGCTGGGTTTTCAAACTATTGAAATTGGTCACTACAAATTGACCATTGGATGTAGTAGGAATAGTTGAGCTATCGTTCATTGGCAAAAACCGAACAAATTGGCCTGTAAGTGATACAACAGGTTTTCTCACTATCATCAAGTTTTTTGACATAGCTTTTAAAATTAGTCCTTTCAATAACAGCTTCCATATTCTTGCCAACCATCTCACCTTGACTCAGACTTCTAAGCCCCTCAATCGGTTGCCAAAATTGCAACAAAGAATTTCTTAGTTTGGGTGTTATGTTAACTCTTTATGACTGATTACCTCTCCATGAATGAACTGCAATGCTCTCGAAAGTGTCTGATTTTGACCAGAATGTCCATCATGAATTTGAGCTATAATTTCCATCCATCATCATGCTAATTGCAATACAAACATTCATAAACAGGCTACTCCAGATTTATCTCACCATCAGGAATATATTCAGCAGATGGACCAGCAAATCTCTCCACCCAATGTTTAAGATTCTTAGTTTCTTTGTAGCATAGACCTTTCTCTGCAGCCATAGAAACAACAGTCTTGGCACTCCACTCGTCATTTGACCCTATTGCTATGCAAAATCCAGCCGTGCCATAGGAGTTGAAACCCCAAATTCTGCTTGGCTGCTTGCAATTGAGTTGGCATGGCAGATTTAGGAAAATGTAAGTCTACAATCACACAATCACCAATATCCCATGAAGATCTTATGCTAGGGCATCATCATAATATGCAGAATAATCTAAACATCAAACACCTAGGCCATCCATGTTTTTCAAGACTCTAAGCTTTAAAATCTAGAATCTCAATATCAAATGAATCTAATAAATATTCAAATGTTTATATGAAACCCTGTCCTGCGTCAATGGAGAATGAAGACCGCCATGGCCATGACCACCACCATGGCCATGACCACCACCACATGGAATCAAACCATGTCCAGCATCCAAACCCCGTCTGTCTTGCATCTTTGGCGAACCAAGGAAAACACCACCTGAAATCAAACGCTGTCCTGCATCCATGGCCTGGACACACCCTGAAATCGAACATTGTCCTGCGTCCATGAGCCTGCAAATCAAGGATGAACTGAGAGAAGTTTACCCAAAGATCCATAAATAAGGGCGAAATACCAAATTTATAACCTATCATTCATAAAATCCAGGCGAACCATCTCCATTTCTCCTCCAAAACTGGAAATTTTTGGCGATTTAACCTCCATTATAGAAGAAATCCAGGTGAATGTCCGATTTTCCCCATCGACGGATGGGCTAAATTCCATTGTATGAATTTTCATAGTTTAACCGCACACGCTATTTAATTGGGGAAAATTATATATAAAATAAAAAACTGGCTAATTTATTAAATTAAAAAAAAAACCATTTTAATATTAAAAATTTGCCCACCTTTTTTTGGGCACCCCTTAAAATTCGCCTATGGGCTATAATTCGCCCCTAAAATCATCCCTACCTTCAATAGAGTCAGCCACCCCTTTCTCCTTCAGGTAATGCAGAAATTTGGTTTCAGTTCATATTTTATCTCTTACGTCAAGCCCTGTATCAGCAAGCCGTGGATAGCCCCTTTAGTCAACGGCAGAGCTACTCCTTTCTTCCAAGCCTTGAGAGGTCTGAGGCAAGGCTGCCCGCTCTCCCCGTTGCTTTATGCCATCCAGGCTTCTGTACTTAGCTTTTAGCTGGAAAATGCCAAGCTTGAGCAGGATCTCCCCGGAATTAGGATGGCCAGAGGCACAAAAGATATCAATCACGCGCAATTCGCGGATGATACTATATTGTTGGGGGGAGCCAGTCAAATCATAGCCCGTCGTTTCAAGTCTGAACTTAATCACTATTGCCATGCCTCCGAAAGCGAAATCAATTTTAGGAAAATCCTGATCTATGGATGAAATATCAATCCTAGAGAAATGCTAGATATCTCTCGAATTCTCAATGTGGATGGTGTTGTCGCCTGGGAGTCCTTCAACTATATAGGGATCCCCATATTCAAATCCAAACCCAAGAGTTCATCCTAGAACCCAATTGTGGAGAAAATCAAAAGGAAAATCCATGGTTGGGGGTCAATTTGGTTAAATTTGGCTGGGAAGGTAGTCTTAATAAAGGCAGTCTTGAATAGCTACCTACTCTATCAGAGCTCTCTTCTCCTATCTCCAGCCAAAGTAATCTCACAGATCGAAGGATTGGTTAGATCCTTTCTCTGGAAAAGTGGCAATGCTGGGGGAGGCAAAAAAATTGCACTGGTCAGCTGGAAAATAATTAAATTACCCAGGCCAGAGGGAGGTATTTACATCAGAGATCTTAGAAACCAAAACTTGGCTATGGGAGCCAAGCTGCTCTGGAACTTGATCGCCCCCAAGCCCTCTTGGTGAAGTCAGGTGTTGAAAGCCAAATACTTCAGTGGATTGAGGCTTAGATGACTTGATGGCACCCATGTGAATCAGAAAGGTTCTTCAATTTACAATATCTATCTCAAAGCATTGCCACAGTTCAAAGATGAATTGTATTGGGTCCCTGGCAATGGGAAATCGATTAATCTCTGGCATGACAAAATTCTAGGGAAGACCCCTCCCCAAACTCCACATCTGCAGGAGAGATTAGCCGCGCTGGGGATGAACACGCTATGGGACATATCTATTTGGGAGTCTGCGTTGCCTAATTGATGGGCTAGCTGGAATATGCCGGACTGTCCTCCTGATCTAGACGCTGAGAAATTGCAACTTACCAACCATCTTGCTGGGCTGGCACCGGTAGCCAAAACCAAGAGGGATCGTCGTGGCTGGGGGAGGCATACTGGCAGTTATTCAACGTCAGAGGGATATCAAAGATACGCTGCGAATTATAATGTGCATGTAAACCCACGTGTATGGAATAATCTCTGGAACTGCAGCACTCTACCAAAAAATCGATATGTTCACTTGGTCGCTGATGCATGAGAGAGTGCTCACCGGCGAGAACTTGGAGAAAAGAGGAATTGACGGCCCCTTTCGATGCCCATTATGTACTGAAGCCTCAGAAAATATCAGACACTTATTTCTAAAGTGCCCCTATACTATTTCGGTTTGGGATGATGTGTTGAAGCTGTTGGGAGGTGGAGTACATTTGCTAGATACAATTCAGGCCTATTTTACTAGTTGGGAAACTCTATATCAAGGTCAGCTGAACCACAAAAATGGAGTTAGAGCCTGTTGGCTGAAACTCCCCAAGTTAATTTGCTGGTGCATATGGAATGAAAGAAATCACAGAATCTTTCAGGATAAGGCTCAACTAGTATGGAAGATAGATATCAAGGTTAATGCCCTGCTTGGTGAGATGTCCTGCTGCAGCATAGATTCCATCCCACTGTCCTGCTGCAGCATAGATGTTTGATAGAGCCACATAAGGTGTGGCTTTTTGGATATCCAATTCAATGAGGCATTCTGCAACATATTCCCCTAGCTTTATATTCTTATGGATTCTACATGCAGCGATGAAAGAACTCCACACAATATAATTAGGTTTTATTAGCATTCTATTGATAAAGTTGTGTGCCTTATCCAGGTGCCCAACTCGGCCGAAAGGGTCAACCATGCAAGCATAGTGCTCCATTGTGGGTGTAATCTGATGATAGTGACTCACGCAATTAAAGTATTGCAGGCCACTAGGCGTGAATGGCAGCATGCAAACAGAACTTCGACAAAGGTAACATGATCCGATGATATTCCACAGTGTTGCATTTGTTCGAAGAGCCTTAGGGCTTCCTTACCAAATCCATGCACACCATAGCCTGCAATCTTTGTGATCCATTTTGTCAAACAAATCCACTCTTGATTACTTCTCATGGATCTCCAAGCCCTGTTCCAATGCTACCAGATCAGCACATGCTACAATAACACTAGCAAGAGTCATTGAGTTTGGCTTCATGTCATGCCTTTGCATTTCTCGGAAAATATTCAGGGCCTCTTCATTTCGGCCATTATGTACATATCCTGCAATCATTGCATTACACGATTCCACATTTCGTAGTGGCATTTTTTTAAAGAGCTTCAGAGCCTCATCAACATGCCCATCCTATGCATATCCTGTAATCATTGCAGTCCAAGAGACTAGATTCCTCTCAGGAATCTTCTCAAATAGTTTGTAAGCTTCATCAACATGCCCATTCTGAGCATAACCCAAAATCAATGACGTCCAAGAGATGGTATGGACATTCTAGTGTGTTTCAAATCAATTCAATTACATGTTTCTGTATGAATCAATGAATATTTATGTGAGGATTGGCAGTTAAATTACTATAAGTATCCAAGATATGGTATAGTTGAAAGAGTGTGGTATGTAGGTATTGCATGGGTAACCTCTATCATGCACATCCTGTAATATATATTTGTTGGAACTTTAAAATGATGTTCCATGTTATCTTCACTCTCATGTTTGTGAATGTGTGCATATACTCTTTTAAACCAACAAGATTCAAGTTTTGCACATCTAGTTTCACTTTAGGTGTTATTTACAAAAGTGCCATGGCATTATATTTTCTCTAGAATTGTGTATAATGTTGTATTCTAGCACTTTTGGTTGGATGTGTACATTCATTTATAATGAAATTGTAGTTAGAGATGCATGTTAGATCCCCTTGCTGCTACAACGATTGCTTAAGGGAAATTTTGCTCTTTGATCTAGTTGGGGACAATAAGAAGTGTTGTAACTGTATCCTTGATCCAATTGATTCCAGCACGTATGTTTTGGCTATAAGTATGAGCTCCACCTATGTAAAAGTCTAAAATTGTCAAATTCCTCACCTTGAGTTGGTCAAGGCTAGCTAAGCCATACTATGTTGCATATAATACTCACCTTGATCTGACTGTGGTGAGAAAGGAATTTTTTGTTGTAGGTTTGCATATTTCTTCTCACCTTGAGTTAGTCAGGTTTTTGCAAAAAAAAAAAAAAAACCATTGCTATTTTTGCAAATCAATCCCACCTACATTAAATTATGTATGCTGGTTTTCAGAAAAAATGCCTCTGTTTGTTTAGGCTAAATTGTACACACCCTACAATCATCGCAGTCCAACATACCACATTTCACTCGAGCATTTCATTAAAGAGATTCATGGCCTTGTCAAAAATCCCATTCTTCACATATCCTGCAATCATGGCACCACATTCCTTTCAGGCATCTTCTGAAAGAGCTTAATAGCCTCATCAAAACACCCATTTTGGGATTACCTAGTAAACATACTATTCCATGAAACCAAATTTCATTCAGTCATTTTGTCAAACATTTTGCATGCAACTTCTACAAAACCACATTTTGCAACACATGTCTACAAAACTGTTTCCCAAAAAAAATTTGGATTGTACTTCACTTCTTATTATTTCATGATGAAATTACTTACCGTATTTAAAAGCCAACAAACTTGGACAGGCCGGGAGAATGCTGGCTAAGGTGAAGGAAATTGGCTGGATGCCCACTCTCTGCGTTTGATCAAACAGTGATAGCACTTCCTCATGCAGCCCATGCCTACAATAAGCTGCGATCATGACAGTCCATAAGACAATGTTTCACTTTAGCACTCGACCAAAAACCATGTGAACATCGGCCAAAACTCTGCACTTGGCTCATACTAGCAAAACCTTGTTCACTAAAAATTCTTTGCCGTATTTAAAAGCCAACAAACTTGGACAGGCCGGGAGAATGCTGGCGAAGGTGAAGGAAATTTGCTGGATGCCCACTCTCTGCGTTCGATCAAATAGTGATAGCACTTCCTCATGTAGCCCACGCCTGCAATAAGCTGCGATCATGACAGTCCATAAGACAATGTTTCACTTTAGCACTCGACCAAAAACCATGTGAACATCGGCCAAAACTCCGCACTTGGCTCATACTAGCAAAACCTTGTTCACTAAAAATTCCTTGCCGTATTTAAAAGCCAACAAACTTGGACAGGCCGGGAGAATGCTGGCGAAGGTGAAGGAAATTGTCTGGATGCCCACTCTCTGCATTCGATCAAACGGTGATAGCACTTCCTCATGCAGCCCACACCTGCAATAAGCTGCGATCATGACAGTCCATAAGACAATGTTTCACTTTAGCAGTCCACCAAAAACCATGTGAGCATCAGCCAAAACTCCGCACTTGGCTCATACTAGCAAAACCTTGTTCACTAAAAATGTGTCACCAGATTCATATCCTATGTGAATTATGTGGGAATGAACTTTTTTTCCTTCGAGGTAGAGCTTTGTTGTTTACACAGGCCTGCGATAAGATTGCATGAACAAAAGAATCTAGGAGAATTCCTCGGTTTCGAACGAGATGCAGAGTGTTGAGTGCATCTTTCAAATGGTTCCTCACACTAAATTTTCTATAGTCTCGATGCATATTGACAAAGGACAAGCATTCAGTTACATATCGCATTTCAAGAGAGGCTTTCATCACTCCCCTTGGTTGTTTTCCTGTAAATGGGCCCCATTGGGGAGAGGCTAAGTGACTTCCATCAGTTTCACATAGCTGACCAGACAAGGTCCCAACCATAATCTTCATGATCATAATCATAAATATTCATAATCATCATATGGAGAAAAAATGGAAATCGCCAATGTAATTTGTTTTCCAAGGCTAGGTTCGACCTAGGTAAACCCTAATGACCCAATGTTGGATTGAAAACCATATTACCCATGAAACTATGCAAATCCTATGTATTATTTATGTCAACACATTTCCAATGGCCTTAATCATTTCAAGATCCATTGTGAGGAAATGATGCCTAAAGATAATGGATCTCGATATGAAAGAAGGAACATTTTGAGAGCTTAGCATAAATATAAGTACTCTTTTGGATTTTATGAATTAATTAATATATAATTAAGGAATAGTTGAACAAAATTTTCTAAGTACTTATGAAATAAGGAATAACTGAACGAACTTCTCTAGGTATTTATGAAATTTACTATTTATGAGATTC